>CAMOHE010047392.1:6117-34873 GCA_946598075.1 Artocarpus hirsutus
GATATAGACCCGAATTTGGTTCTGTTTCAAATTTTGGAGACCTTATCTGATAAGGAATGACCCTAGACCCAACCTCTATAAATAGGGAGTGAGTTTAATGAGTTATTCAAAAGAAAGAAAAAGAGATCAAAAAGAGAGATCAATAGAGAGATTAAGAGTGATACTCTAGTGGTGAGAATCTGAAACTCCCTGAGAGCTCTTGTTCATAAATCACGAACACTAGCTTTGGGTTCTCTCAATTGATTGGAAGGAGAGTCACCTTGAGGAAGAGCTGTACGTGTGAGCCCACACTCACTCCGATCGTGGATAGAGAATAGCAAAGAAGACCAGTTGGTTGAGGCTCTTTTGGAACGTTACTTCTCTACACAGACTTCGGGAGCTTTTCGGCGTATACAAGGTCAGTCAGATCAGGTTAATTTACACATATAGCATGTCAAACTTGTGTTTTGAAAAATACTCTGATTTAAAATTTTTAAAATTCCGCTGCGTATTATTTTTCCAACACTCGAGTCATACTCAAGTACTTGAAAATATACTTGACTGTAACCCAGTGGTTCAGTCTCGGATCTGCCTGAAATCAACTTACAATCCCAACCGCATAACATATCCGGTCATGTGCAAAGCATGACATACAGGAAACTACCCACAGCCAAAGCATAAGGCACCTTCTTCATGTATTCTTTTTCTTCCTCAGACTTTGGAGAGTCTTTCTTAGAAAGAGTAATTCCAGACCTAGATGGTTGCCCACCTTAGAATCCTACATTGCAAATCTCCTAAGAATCTTATCTATGTAGCTAGCCTGTGACAAAGCTATCATTTTGTTCTTCCTATCCTGAAAAATCTGGATACCGAGAACAAAATTAGCCTCGCGTAAGTCCATCATGTCAAATTGCTTGGTCAATCATAATTTGACCGACGACAACGCTCCAATGTCATTGCTAATTAGCAAAATGTCATCCACATAGAGCAGTAGAAAAACCACCTTCTCATCCTTAATATTTTTGTAAACACATGACTCATTCATATTTTGTGAGAACCCATAAGTCTTGATCACTTGATCAAATCTTATGTTCCAAGAACGGAAAGCCTGCTTAAGTTCATATATTGACTTTAGTAGCTTACAAACCTTACCCTCTTGACCCTTGACTTTGAACTCATCTAGTTGTTCCATATAAATGGACTCATCAAGATAGCCATTTAAAAAAGTCATCTTGACATCCATCTGCCAAATCTCATAATCGAGTGCGGTGGCTATAGATAAGAGAATCTGGATGGACTTAAGCATGGCTAAATCTCATAATCCATTTGACAAATCTCGTAATTGAGTGCCAAATCTCATAATCTAGTGTAGCAGCTTTCGACCTTTCCATCCACTCTTCTTTTCATCTTATAGATCCATTTACACCTTATGGGTTTTACCCTTTTAGGAAGATCCATAAATTCTCAGACCCGATTAGTCTCCATAGACTTCATCTCTGTGTTCATGGCCTTTGTCCAAAGTTTCAAATCAACATCCTCCATAGCCTTTGCATAAGTGTAAATATCCCTGTCATGTTCATCCAGTTCAGCCAAGAAGGCCTCACCATTAAACATATACCTCTTGGATTGACACCCGATCCTCCCACTATGTCGAAGCCCCTTAGGTTGTTGTTAAGCTCTGTTTGGTTTTTCTACACCGATTGGAGTTGTTTCTACTAGAACTCCTAGAGTGATTGAATCACTCCTCAACTACTCAAGCACCACTTTGCTTCAAGGCTTAAAGTCATCCATGTAACTTTCCTCAAGGAAAGTTGCATGAGTTAAAACCATGACTTTATTTTCCTTTGGGTTATAAAAATTACCCTCTTTAGTCCCCTTTGGATATCTTACAAACACGTAAATTTTTGAATGTGCTTCCAACTTATTCGCATCCTTAAACAGGACATGAGCCAAACATCCCCATACAAGAATATGGTTTAAAGATGCCTTCCTACCCATCCACAATTCATGAGGAGCTTTAGGGACTGATTTTGAAGGCATGTTGTGCAAAAAATAACATTCGCCTTGTAATGCATATCCCCAAAAGGATAAAGGCAACAATGAATAACTTATCATGAACCTGACCATGTCTAATAAAGTCCTATTTCTTCCCTCCACTACGCTATTCTGCTACGGAGTGCCCGGCGTAGTCAAATGGGATAAAATCCTATTCTCTGATAAGTGTCTTAAGAACTCATCAAAAAGGTATTCTCCACCTCGATCGGATCAAAGTGCCTTTATGAGTCTACCCAATTGCTTTTCCACTTCAGCCCGAAGCTCCCTAAACTTGTCAAAAGTTTGGCTTTTGTGGTGCATCAGGTACACATACCCATACCTTCAGTAATCGTTAATAAAATTAATGAAGTACTTATACCTCCTCATGCCTGGATGTTTATCGGTCTGTAAACATCACTATGCACAAGTTCTCGAACCCCTTCAGCCCTTTTGCCCTTAGACCCGAATGGTCTTTTGGTCATTTTACCCTCCAAACAAGATTCATATTGAGGCATAGATTCCACCTTTAAGTTACTCAAAGGTCCATCCCTTACCAATCTTTGAATCCTATTCAGGTTAATATGACCAAGGCACAAATGCTAAAGATAAGTCTTATTAGAGTTAGAAGTTTTAAGTCTTTTAGAGTTATCATCATTCATCTCAACATTAAGCAGCAAGTCCATCTTAGGTTTGATAACATATAGATTATTTTGCATCCATCCAGAATAGATAAAAGATTTGATTTACGAATCACTACTTTATTATTAAAAGAAACCAAATAGGAGTTATTAAATAAACAAGCTACAGAAATTAATTTCCTTTTGAATTTAGGAACATAAAAACAATCTTGTAAAATTAAATTCCTATAATTATCAAAATGTAGATAGATGTGTCCCACTGCTTCAGCTAAGACTAAGGATCGATTGCCCATTCAAAGCGTGAAGTCTTCATGAAGCATTGCCCATTCAAAGCATGAAGTCTTCATGAAACAAACTTCTCATTTCTTTGAACCCTACAAAGAAACACAAACATGAGTAGTTGTACTGGAATCTATGACCCAAATGTCATTGGATTCCTCAACCAAACAAGTTTCAAAATACAAAAGATCACACCTACCTCTTCGAGAAAGGAAGTCCTTGCAATTCTTCTTGATATGCCCGACCTTCTTGCAAAAAAAACACTTCAGCTTCTTTGGGTTCTTCTTTTTTTTCTTCTTGTTCTTGCCATTTGTAGGAACAGAAGACTTCTAGTTCTTGGCCTGTTGCTTCTTTCTATTCCCAGGGTTAGGATTGGAACCAAAAGTAGCCACCAAATTAGCCTCACCACCAACGGGTGACTCCCTGATCAACAGTTTGAACTTCTGTAACTATTTTATTAATTCTATTAAGGTCATATTCCGCCTATTACTTAAATTAAAAGTAGCTCTAAATGGGATAAACTCCTTAGACAGAGTCTCAAAGACCATAGTCATCTGAGTTTCAGCATCGATGTTGGCTACATTGGTTTATTCCTTAACGAGGAAACCCATGACCAACATCATGTGCTCCTTTATAGATGTCCCCAATCTCTGTTTATAGTTAAGAAGTTTCCAAAGCGCCCCTTGCCGCTTACTTAAGGCCTAGCCTCCAAACATGTTTTTCAAATTATCCAAGATCTGCTTAGTAGTCTCATAATCCTTATGTTGAGCCTGCAGCACGTTATTCATGCTGGCCATAATATAGCAGCGAGCTTAATCATTAGCATCTTTCCAATGATCATATGCTTGGATTTGATCGTTGGTCAGCACGTTATTCATGCTGGCCATAATATAGCAGCGAGCCTAATCATTAGCATCTTTCCAATGATCATATGCTTGGATTTGATCATTGGTGGAATCTCCCATAGGCTTGTGAGGACAAGGAGTTGTCAACACAAATTTTAGTTTCTCAAAGGATAGGACAATATTTAGGTTATGTTTCCAATCCTCATAATTCTCACTGGTTAATTGGTTTTTGTCAAGTATCGATGATAAAGTATTTTTAGACATTTTTAATCTACAATAAAGAATCATATACCAAGCATAAGTAAACATAGCATAATGATTTAGTAAGATAACACAATCATGTAAAAACATACAAATGTGTTTATGTATCAAAACCTTGAAAATATCACAACCTTATAATGATAATTTCCAACTTAGAATTTAACAAGCTCTTAGGGGAGTCATGCTAAATTTAATCAGGAATATGGATCCCTTCCTGATTAATATATGCCATTCAGGACTCGTATGATTCAACATATATTAATTATTATTTCTTTGGCTATTAATTTTATTAACAGAGATCTTAAGGGAGATTTATAATAAAATTAACATGAGTGTATAACCATCATTTCAATATTTTATCCACGATTTGTAATCATCACGTAGGGGTGTGCAATTGTAAATCATGTTAAAATACCTTATCCTCTCAGAGATCCAACCCGATACATAATGAAGTCCCTTCTTAGGGTCAAAACCACCATGTGCTACCTATGGACCAACGATGGAGGCCTTAGGTTTCTCTTCAAAAACCGTCTCCCACTCAATCTTTTGAAATCAAGGTTTTATTTTAAAAACATGCATGAACAATTTTTAATTAAGCAGCACTCCTTATTCTATATAGCATGTTATCAATATACATGGTAAATCATATTATAATGCAGACAAGCAAAGCAAGTAAGCAAAGCTACAAGCAAAATAATAAATAACCATAATATTATGGTTCCACCCTAGAGAATAGAAAATAAAGATTACAAGAGAATAATCGAAACATATTATCGATTCTTCATCCTTGAATCCTTAAGCTATATCTTTCTTCATGTAATGCCCAAATTCAAGTCAATAATCTACCATAGATCAAATACTCCATATTTCTGGTCATATCCAAATTTAAATGTTTCTCAAAATTGTCCCAAAAATAAATTTAAATCTGCATCGAAAACTATACCTTTTTTTGAAAAATTTTTAGCTCTTTGCCAATAAGTCGATCTGTGTGATAGGCTTGTCGGTCATGACCCACCTACCTGTCGATCTTTTTAGGTCGGCCTACTGGTCATGATAGTTCAGCCTGTCAAACTAAAAAGTTCAGCTTGCTGAACTAAAAAATTTGGCCTGCCGCTAGAGCCACAACATTTCTGCCCCGCTAATGGCTTGCTAAACTTGAGAGTCTGGCCTGCCGATCTTATGACCATTGGCCTACCGAACTGGAGGGTTTGGCATGCCGACCAAGCAGAGATCACCCCTTTCCAAAAAATACAATTTCTAATGCAATTTATCAATTTTATTTTCAACAATTCAAAAACATAAAATTAGAGACTCAAGAAATACCTGGGAGCGCCATCATCCATCTTCCAGAACCAGTTTCTAGGTCCATTTTCTCTGAATGATTATTGATTTACAAAATTCTTACAAATTTAAAATTAATTAATAATTCCTAGACTCAGATGATAGTCCGCTATCTAATTACATGAAAAACCTAGATACATATTCTAACCTTTAAGGAACCATAACTGGTATAAATTAATTTATTAATAAATAATATAAAAAATAATTTAATCAACCATAATTAATTAATAAGCATTCACCATATAATCCATGACAATATA
This sequence comes from Artocarpus hirsutus, assembly GCA_946598075.1. Classification (NCBI taxonomy): domain Eukaryota; kingdom Viridiplantae; phylum Streptophyta; class Magnoliopsida; order Rosales; family Moraceae; genus Artocarpus; species Artocarpus hirsutus. Next base: position 11,755 of record CAMOHE010047392.1, read on the forward strand.
AAAATATATAGAAACCCTAGAGTGCCAACTTTCTAAAAAATTAAATTCAAGCATAGGAAAGATGAAGATCACATAATTTATTCATATAGCATGATCACAAACGTGTAAATTAATGTAAAAATCATGGCTCTGACACTAATTGTTAGAAAAATAGTATGCAGCAGAATTTTAAATCTTTTTATATTAGAGTATTTTTCAAAACACAAGTTTGACACGCTATATGAATAAATTAACCAAATATTACTAACATTTGTGGCCAAAAAGCTCCTATAATCAATGAAGAAAAGTAATGTTTTGGAAGGACCTCAACTAACTAGCCTTTTTTGCTATTCTCTATCCACGATCGAAGTGAATGTGGGTTCACGTTGTTCAGCTTTCCACCAGGTGACTCTCCTTTCAACCAGTTGAGAAATACCCAAAGCTATAATTCGTGATTTGTAAATAATAGCTCTCCATGGAGTTTTAGAGTTGCACTGACAAAGTCTTACTCTAGAGTTATTAACTAATCTAAATAATAATAAGACTCACTCCTTTTTTATAGAGGTTGGGCCCAAGAGTTAGTCCTTATTAGATAAGGCCTCAAAAATTTGAATCAGAATCAAATCAGAATTAATATTTGATAAAATATGCGTGAAAACATGCGATCTTTTATCGCCTGGTTGGTAGGCCAAACTGGTAGATCAACTTGCTGAACCTCCTTAATCGACAAGCCGAACTTAAAGGTTGGCCTGCCAAACTTGTGATAAAAAGTTCCCTGTGAGTCTTTATTTCCCACCCGAGATTGGGAGGGTAAAGCATTAGTTTTAATTCAAACAACCCAATAAAGAAGTTATCTGATTAAAATAGTCATAACTAGATAATCGCTAGGAAAATAAATATTCTTGATAATTCAATAAGTTTATCTTGAATTTATTTATTAAAAATTAATCCAACCAATAAACAGATATGAATTATCTAATCCTGTCTGTTTATCGCTTGAATTAATTTTTAAAAATTAATTCAAGCGATAAACAGACATAAATAATCTGATTCTATTGAATTTTTAGCCAATTTGATAATTTGACACAAGTCACTAATTATTGAAAAAGTACGTCATATCGTTGCAGGATTTTTATGAGCTAGCAAAGAGGACCTAATGGACCTATATAGTTTAAGCTCTCAATAATTATGAAACCCAATATCTCATATATGCATTTTATAATTATCAACTCCAACGCTACTCCACTAAAAGCTTGGAACTACACTCTCAAACTATATAGAATTACAAAACCCGCATAGCTAAGTCTCCATGACATATCATAATGTATCATATCCCTATAGGATTATCCATAATTAGCTTAAGGACAAGTTTTGTCTTGCCTTCGTGATTATTTTTCTCTTATGTTCTATTATCTCACCAACAAAAAACTTACCATCCAAAGATAGTATACCATTTGGTTACACCTATATATCTAAATGGTTGGGTGCTCTAGTTTTTCAATTACAAGGTAACACATATAAGAGGATATCAACTACTCTTAAAGATGAGCTATGGATTCCATATCTATGAATAACAGGTTTATGCTACAAGAGTCATGCCTCTAAATACCGACATGCATACCACTATTAAAATATGGATGTCATCCTTTGGAAAATCAAAAGACATAAATTAAGACAACAGGCCCACTATTCATCTCAGAATTAAGATATAATGTATATGATTGTCTAAAGAGATTCGATTTGCCGAGATAGAATTATTAATCCAAATTAATTCACTTTATGTCCCAATCCAACACATTGTCACCTATAACAATGTGCCAATGTTTCTATTGGCGGAATCCACCTTCATTTGCCAAGACAAATCATCTCCCTATAGGGATATAGACAACATAACAATCATTGCATGAATAAAGCACCAAACTTTATTCCCTCGATTGTGGATCTTATGATTTAGACTGTCACCTTAAGAATCGTGTCTTTCACATAATCTATCCATCATATGCCTAATTTTTAAAGGATTAGACTAACAGTCTTAGACTATTGTTTGCTTAACATACATTCAACAAATATGAACACAAAAAGGACAAGACTTGGTATATAAATAATAAATAAATTCTTTATTGATAAAAATGTTTCCAAAAACATGTTACATTTTTACTCCTTAGGGCATACACATCTAACAGTCACTTCCTCGGTACCATCTTAGCACCATTCTTAGCACCACGGGGTTAAATAAAAATAGAGAAAAATCAGTGAAAGTTCCTATAGGATATTACTTAACAAATTTTGTATTTTGAATAAATGAGTAATTCATAACCATTTGAATAGTCAAGTAAAGAGACACATATGACATAGTCCAAACAAGTTCTTAGTTTTCATCAATACATGTATCATAGAGCAACATACTTACAGTTCTTTAGCCAATCGCTCATGTTGCCTAGCACCCCGATCAAGGTTTAGGGTCCTACCCCTAAAGTTAGGTCTCATAACTAGATTTCTGTGGCTATAAAACCAACCACCAGAAGACATACACATTAGTGGTGGCATTTGAAATCTCAACTGCCAGAAGACATGCACATTCATGGTGGCGTTTGAAAATCATTGTGCTTAAAATATGATAACATAAATATTTACATACATATACATTTGCAATCAATTTAGTTACAGAAACAACATTTCATAAACAATATATTTGGAACATGCTCATCTCAAGAGTATAACAATTTTGGACACAACAAAATCAATAAAACATGGTTATTGAAGAAAGCATTAGGAATCTTACCTCTTTAATAATAATATCCACGAATAGCTCTAAGTCCCACAAGCTCAATTCACAAAACATAAGCTCCTAATGCTACCCGAATCTTAATGGTTCTAATAAAGTCAATGGATGACTAAGTACAAATGAAATCAAACTACAATTTCACATTATGTATAAGTCAATCATTAGTATGCCTTCTTTATAATATATGATTTTAGACTGCATTTTGTTTTTTTTTTAAGGATTAAATCATGAAAATAGAGGTTTTGGAAACATGTTTTACACCTCAAAACATCAAGAAACCGAATCGGTGTGCTACAGAAGGCCCAAGGGGCTTGGAGGGAGGTGTCGACCCATGGCTGCCACCATGCAGTTGAGTCCACTACATAGGGTATGGTCAACCAGCCCAATAAAAACTAGACAAAGCCTAGTTCATCCTTTCACAGGTAGATTCTACTCTAACTTGATTTTTCCACTCCAAATTAGTTTTTAATGCATAAAACTTATCCAAGGCACTTAAAAAATCATGCTAAAACATAAATGAACATTTCTTTTAATTTTTCAAGCCTAAAACATATCTAACATTGTTAATACTAATTTTCACAAAACTTTTCAAGAGTGTGAACAAAATCTGATTTTTGAACTCTAAATTATAAAATAGCGAATATTCAACCAAGGAATCAAAGTTTAATCAACCAAAACATATTTCTAATCTTAATATTAATTCAAAGCAATAATTTACCCTTTGTTTACAATAACAAATTTCATATTTTTAGATATACAACTTACTTTTAACATCAAAACCTTAAAAACAAAAAAAATCAATCTTTATAAAGCTAGAACTTAGACTTAAGAACACAAACTTGAACAAAACTTTTAAACGTAAAGCTTATGAATGAAAATTAAACCAATTCATGAGGTCTAACCTCGGATTATTGCTAGAATGAGGATTGAGTTGATAGTGTTTGCCCTACTATTGTTTGTAATATCTGTGTGTTTGTTTCTCAGTTTGGAATAGACAACGAGAGTGTGGGAGTGAGAGAATGATGTGAAAGAGAGGGGATGAGAGAAATGTTTTCTTGAAATTTTGAGTGGGCTTTTTAGTTTTGACTTGGAAGGTGGTTTTATAAACAAAAGTAGAGGCTGCCCTCTCTTTGGAGTTTGGAAGGTTGACTTTTGCATTTCCAAAGTTAGGAATTTTCACATGAATGCTCAAGGAGGTTAACAGAGGGGCTGCTTTATAATTTAGAAAAAGTTAGGGCTTCTTGAAAGAATTAAATAGAACAAGGTAGGTTATGGTGAAATTATTGAAATAAGTGACTAGGAATTGATTTTCAAAAATATATTTATATCTATGTCAACATTTTGGAAGGTAAAAAAAAGGAATAAACCTAGATGCTAATGATGACAAATTAAATTTGATTGGCACACTAATTAACCATGTTTACATACTAATTGTAATTAATTCTAAATGGGATATTGTACATCCTAAAGTAATTTCTCAAAGATCTGTCATCCAACTCCCTAGTGAGGAACTTTTGCATGAACTCCGACTACTTAAATTCTTGATAGACTATCGGTTTCTCTGGCAATATCAGCCTTGGCAGCAGGCCAAACATCCTCTTTCTATCACTTTGGTTGAAGAAAACCACAATGGAAACTCGCAGCTCTTGGCACGAATTAGCCAACACTCTATGCTTTAGGCTTCTATACTCATCATTTGACATAATCTGAACACCAGAAAATAAAAGAGCATGAATTCTTCATTACTTTCTATCTGTTATGTCTAGTTTTGTTGATAAGTTAAAATCACTAATTAAGTTGATTTGATTTCAACAATCACAAAGTCAAACTCATTACCTAAATTAATTTTAGCACATGTTTAGGAATTAGGAGAGTAATTCCAAACGTTCTTTTCAATTTAAATCAAAACTACTGTTTGGCCTATTCACAATTTAAATTATAAATTATGGTGCAAACTTATTTTTTTAGTTCAAACTAACTAAAACCAACATTTGAATGAACATATTAAACACAAATTCAAATTATAAATTACAGTTCAAACTCATTTTTTTGTTCTAATCAATATTAATTCTAATTAATTGGTTATAACTACTCTCTCAAAAAGAATTTTACTTGAAGTAAACACCTAATACAAGAGCCCCAGGGACAGGCTCAACATCAACCCAGACGCCCACCATACTCAATTTGCAACTCTCTAATGTGGTCTTGCAACTGAACCATAGGATCGACATGTCTTGGAATCTCAACTGTCTAATCAAGTTTAGCACCATAAGGATGGTAGCGGCCTAACAATATCCTTTACTTAGACAAGAATACTTGCCAGGAACTAAAGCAATTGGAATCCCAAAGTCTCGACCTGATCTCGATGAAGGAGCAAAGGCTTTATTTGGACAAGGAGATATTGTTAAAGTAGATCGACCTGAATGGAGTCAAGCCCATAATGTTGTTTTGCAAAATACAAGCGAAATCATTCCTTACATAGAGTAAGTAGTCTTTTTTCTTATTTTTTTATATTAACATAAATATGATTGAATAATTTTAGAAAGCCTTTAACATGAGTCTATGACCATCTTTTCTTTTTAGGGAACATATGACGTGGCTGCAAGATAAAAATCCTACAAAACGTCAAAAGTGAGTAAATGAGGAGCATCATCATACCTTCATTTACTGGTTACATGATAAAATTGAAAATCAATTATCTCAAAATCAATATAAAGTATCAAATTCATTGAAGTGGATAGCGCACACACCTTGTATGAATGTTATTAAATACAAAGCATATGTCATAAATGGGTGTCGTTTTAACTCGAAAGCACTTGATGATGTAGGTTCTATGGAAAATAGCGGTGTCAATATAGTTGTAAAAACAACTTAATTCTCAAGCGCAAAGGACCACAACCTGTATTTGGTGACGTGTCATATTATGGAGTAATCCAAGAAATATGGGAACTTGATTCCCATACTTTTCACATCGTAGTGTTCAAATGTGATTGGGTCAAAAATAACCAAGGTGTAAAGATAGATAAAGATAGAATTACCTTGGTCGATTTAAGTAGAAAAGGTTACAAATCTGACTCTTTCATTTTGGGTTCTCAAGCAAAGCTAGTTTTATATATTCAAGATCCGAAAGATGTCAGATGGTCAATTGTTGTCCCTTTACCACAACAAGTCTTTAATCAAACATCTAAAGATGATGATGAATATGACAATATAATAGATCATTCTCATTTCAGTGTGGGTTTGTCTTCTATAGAAGAAATCAATGACAAATATGATTCCATAGATTCTTATTTGCATGATGATTGTGAAGGAACTTGGATAAACCATACAGAACCAACAATACCTACTTAGGAAACTTTTTTAACTAAAAACTTTTTTTATGATATTAGTTTTAGAATATTCAAACATCTTAATTTAAGTCTATCTACATTTAAGCTTGTACCATATTTTCATTTTAGATTTATAAACTTGTGTTAAGGAAAAGAAATTTTTTATTTTTTTATTTCAAAAAAATGAATTTTTTTCCTTATTTTACCACTTCAAAAAGGCTTAAAATATATGTTCAAAAAAAAAAAAAAGAAATAAGCTTTATATATGTATAAATTAAAAAACCTTGTTAATGTTTATTTACCCTGTAAAGTCTCGTTCAAAACTTGTACACATGCTTCCGACGTGAGCGGGTTCAAAAAGGTTGGCAGAGCAAAATAAAAAACATTTTAAAAAAGGAAAAGGGAGGGATCGATTAAAAAGGAAACTGCTGCAATTAGGGTGTACTCTTTAAACCCTGCCTCTCTTCATCCCCTCGGACGTTCCCTCTCTCTATATCGTCGGTCACTTCCTTTGCTGGTGATTGTTGCCACCTCTGTTGCAGGTTTTGTTTGTGTTTTCTTTGTCGGGTACGTTTTGATGTTTCTCTGATCAGTTCTCTTTATTTCTATTTGTTGAATTGTGCTTTTGTCTGGTTTTGGTGTGTTATTTGTTGAATCGGGGTTTTGTTTGAGTTTTGGATTTGAGTTTTGATTCCTTTGTTTGGATTCTGAAAAGTGTAGCAGGAAATAGGAAATATAGTTTATTAGTTAGGATTTTAGAGAACAAAAGCCTTTATTTTTTTATAATTTTATTCAACCAAGCTACGACCTATTTTTGGACTTCATTTTGGTTTTGTTTGATGTTTTTGAAATGGGTTTTGATTCCTTTGTTTGGGTGCTGAAAAGTTTGCTCGGGAAATTGGAAATGTAGTTTGGCTATTAAAATGTGATTGTCGATTAGGACATTAGAGAACAAAAAGGCTTCAACCTTGTAAGGGTTAATTCTAATTCAACAATTATAAGCTTTAACCTTTTGTTTGGACTAGTTTCTTTGGACTGCATTTTGGTTTTGTTTGATGTTTTTTGATTTCTTTGTTTGGGTGATGAAAAGTGAAAAAAGTTTGGATTACCCATACAGCTTGAATTGGTGGTATGCAGAGTATTAAGAAAGGAAATAAACATGGAAAATGCACAGTTTGTAGTGCATAAACTGAAGGCTTGAAAAAGTTATGTTCTAAAATACTGGCTTGCATAATTGTGACACATGGGTTTTTTGATACTCTTGAGTTTGAGATATTATCAGTCAATTTGTGCCTATATTTGAGTTCATGCATTATACTTAGCTTAGTGTCTCTCCTGTAATATGGTGATTGTGGGTGTTAGGATGAATTTTTCTTCTGGTTATTTTGCTCCCACATTGGCATTTGTTAGCCTGATTGTTCATTAAATAACAAAGAAATCTTCAATTGTCATGTTAGTTCTCAAGTATTGGATGCCAACTTTGCGAGCTTATTCAAGTAGGTTAGAAGTATAAAGCTGCCATTTGAAACTTAGAAAGAATCGGCTGTAATGCATCTTTCTTTCAAGTATGCTTGTATAAAAGTTTGAGATTGAACTTGTCTTGTAAGAATTTTACCTAAAATTTTAAGTGTGAGAGGTGTTGACTTTACAAACAAGGGATTGTAAGAGGTGTTGACACGTTCAAAGGTTTACTTACATACTATTCTTTTTTTTTTCTTAATCCAAGAGCAACTACAAATTTAACTTCAAAAGTTTTGACACAATGAATAGAGGATTCAATAGCAATTGGATAGATGTTCTTTCTTCCTTTTCTCTTTTTGGCATCTAGTCTGCATCCAATTTTTTATGCATTCTTTGGAGAAAATAAATCACAAGGTTTGTTTTCATCAATCTTTAAATTATTTGTCAACAATCCTTAGGTGGCCTAATTGGTCAAGAAATTCTATGTGCATGAAAATTGAAGTTCCTATAAGTGTAAGTCTGAGCCTCTTTCTCGTTCTATATGTTTAGTTGTCATTATGTACCATTCTTTCTTGGTATAACTTCTCACTTTTTTCTAGCAGACTGGGCTACTTAGTGCTTATATCATCAAGAAGCTTTATTTTGGTAGGTGATTTTTCAAAATTAAGATTTCAAATCATGTGTTGTTTACTTCATTTGTTGTAATAATGGACTCATGAGCTCCAATTCAGCTAAAGTTGGCCCAAATTGCTAGCGACTTGTGTGTTGATGTGTCTTAATCTCTATAATAACACACAGCACTTCTAAACATGAGTTGCATGGAGAACAACCCTTCATAGGACCATCAAGTTAATGCAATAAGCCTTGTAACTGTGTTCTGGCTTGTATCTATTTAATTGGTCTGTGCTCTTGCTTTTATTATTTTTTTTCTTTTCTTTCTTTAATTTCTGTTTTTTATTATTTTGCGACAATTAATCCTTTCATAGATGGCTCCATTTAGTCAAGAAGGTAATCTTAAAAAAAGGTTACTTGGTCAAGATGAAGGACAACATGGTAAGACACATAATATAAGAGGTACGACAAAAATGAAAAGCCTCATACGTATCAAAAGCAAAGGAATAAAGGAGAAGGTTCATTACAACAAGAAAAAAAAAAGCAATTGGAAAACAAACAAAACATTTACAGAGCTATTTTGGTGTATTAGCTCGTGGCATGATTTCCATTAATATCAAAAATTGGCATGAAGTTAAAAGATAGTACCAAAGATAAAATTTGGAAACTTGTTGAGGTAAATTATTTTATTTTCAAAGATTTAATTGTTTAATGGTCATGCTTTATTAATTTATTTATTTTGTTTATTTGGTTTATTTATAGAATACTTTTGAATTGGAAAAGGATAATAAAGAGCATCATTTGCAAGAGATTGGAAGAAAATGGAGCAACTTTAAGGCCAAACTAAATATAAAGTATATTAAACTTAATTTGATGGCTAGAAACTACGATGCACTTAGACGACTTCCTGTTGCTTATCCTGAGGTTGCTGAACATTGGATAGAATTTGTGAGATCTTAAACATCAAAGGAGTTTTTGTTTAGTTCATTTAACAATCTTCACACTTTTATCTTGTATTTACACATTTGCTTATGAGTATAATATAAATTCATGAAATTATAGGAACTAAGTGCCAAGCAAGTAGAAAGAGCTAAACAAGTGGAATGTCCTCATCGCTTAGCTTGTAAAGGATACGTAGAACTAGAAGTTGAAATTGTTTGTCCTTAATATTATATAGATTTTATTTTGGTCTATCCAATTACTTATATTTCATATATCTTTTCTAATGCAGCAAGCCGAAACTGGTCAAACAAATGATATTGATTGATTAGTTTTATAGATGAGAACACATGAAAGCAAAAAAGGAGAAATTATAAATGAGGATAGTAAATATTATGCAGCTAAAATAGTATGTGAATGTTTAGTTTTATTGGTTTACCTACGTTTATCTTGTAGCAAAATTATAATATGTTTTAATATATTACAGAATGAATTGAGTGAACTATGCCAACAAGGATTGTTATCGGTGCAAGCATCTAACGATATTTAACTCAAGCTCTTAGAAAACCCAAACATTTTGGTCGTGTACGAGGAGTTGGAAAGGGAACAACATTAAGACATACTTTAAAAACAAAAGCAGGGGAAAAAGTTTAAGAGAACAAGAAGCAGGATTGTTAAAAGAATAACGAGCAATGCTCTAATTACAACAGTCACAGATAAACAACCAAATGAACTTGAACCAAGAACTTCTCAACCAAATTGCAGAGCTTCAAGCTAGATTTGAAGAAAAAGATGGTGTTCAACACAATGGTCTTTTTACAAAGTCTCCAATTCCACATGTTGGAGAGACTTTGGGCCTAAACTCTTAAAATGAAGAAGATGATGATTGACAAACTACTTCAAATACAGTGTCTCCAATTTTGCATAATGGTGAGGCTTCAATCCCATACTGTCAAAACGATGAAGATGGTGATCAATATGCTCCTTTTAAAATATTGTCTCCAATTTCACATATTGGCAAGGCTTTAGACTCAAGCTCTCAAAACGGATTTTTAAAGGTTGGTACAAATGTCTACTTTGCAATTAAGTCATATTGATAATATAATAGTCGTTTTAGCCAATTAAGTTGTTTGTTCCCATTTTATGTTACAAGAAAAAAATGCAAATTAGCTGTTGGGTCAATTGGCAATATAATCGTTATTGGCAGTGTTATAGATATTGGTGGATCATCTCTTATGACACATGGAGTACCTTTAGGGGAAAAGAATTTTCGTGTCTCTGTTGACGCTCCCCTACAAGAGGATGCCCTTATACCTATTCCTGTATACACGGAAGAAACAATTGAAACTGTTAGAGAGGCAATTGGGCACATGTGGCATGGCCCAAGGAGTTAGTTTGCCAGTATATATATCTTTTTTGTCTCATAAAAACTGTAGTTAATAATTGCCTTACAATTAACCTTCAAATTGTTGCTTTGTGTCCAAGAACAGAAACAATCTCATAAAGAACAATCTTCTAAAGTCAAATCCTGCCATAAGTTGTCAAAAGAACCTTTTTCACAACTTCCTACCAAACACCCATTTGAGCCTTATTATCCCCAAATTGATCCAATCATACAAATGCAATATAAGACTCAAGATGAATGTCTTCAAACTACTACGTCGTGCAACACTAAAATAACTAACGACCTAATTAAAGATTTAGAAGATATGCCGATACCTTGCAAGTTTTTAATGATATATGCTTGTCAAAGTATGAGGAATGGAAGGATGATACAAGTTCCATTGGAAAGACAAGTTTTTGGATATCAAGAGCCTTTTTGTATCCCTCGTGACGATCATATATAGTTTGCATAATGTAGGCTATGTCTATTAATTGTGTTGTAGTTTACATGAGGTAAGGGATATCTCTCCTGATCTACTTATACTGCATAGTTTTCATGCTTGTAGGTAACAAGACTTATATTTTGGATGCAGACATCTACATGTTACGATGATCCAAGCAAATGGACTTCATAATTATACGTTCATCGATCAACGTGTTTGCTCTATCAATACTGGATATTTTCACAATAGAGTACAAAATGTTGCAAATAAGATAGCAAAAACTATAGATGGAGGTCTTGCTTTCCTTAGCTATAATATTGCATAAGTCACATGATTTTAATAGTATGTTTTTTGTTTATTAAATTATTTATACTTAATTATTGGTCTTCTAGTGGACATTGGGTTTTATGCGTCATTACACCATATATGGACACAATTTACTATATGGATCCACTTCGTGGAAACATGTGTGAGGAGTTAAAGGAGCTAATGTCAATGTAAGTTTTCTAAATTCTTGATAAACTAGTGTTAAATCATCACTTTTTGTATATATTTTATCATAATCATTTTCTTTAATTGATTTTCTATTTCTATGAATACAGAGCTCTTTCCATGTTCGACAATATTCTTAAAAGAGTGCCTAGTTTAAAGAAACCACATTGATTCTATTTTTGGGGCTACATATGTGATGGGTGAAGGGGTAAGTGCATAATCTTATTATGTCAAATTTAGTTAGAGTTAGAAAAAATATGAGTTTAAGGAATTATTATCTTTTTTTTTTGTGTGTAGTTTTTCAAGAAGCAAACTTACACAAAAGAAGAGATCGATGAAATTCGAAACGGATGGGCTGATAGTCTAACTCCTTTTATTTAGACAATGGTTTTTAAGGCCTAATGCATGTATTTAATTTAGGGAACATCATGGATTTATTTAATATTAAAGAATATATTTTGATTTAGATAACTTTTTTTTATGTGATTTAGTTAATTATTTTAAATGTTTATTTATAATATTTTGAGCTATCATGTATTGTCAATGACTTATGAGTAGCAAAATATATCTATCTTCCATATGTAAAAGTTATTACATGTATGAATGAATTTATGGAATTTGTAAAAAATATATATTCATTTTTATGTAATAATTTGCAATTATATTTATTTCAAATATTTTTCTTTAAAAATATTAAAAAAAAAACAAATTACATGGCTGTTGCACCATATAAAACAAAAAGGAGAGTAAAACATTAAATGGTGGGTGACAATCGACTGCCATTTAAAGCATGTAATTTTGGCCGCCATCTATTATCCCATAATTTTTAATGGCACCTTGATTAATGGTGCTTTTTGACAGCCGTCTAATTTTGAATGGCAGTCAAAAATCGCCATTGGTTGGAGATTTTTTAGTAGTGTCTGTTGGTTTTCATTTTTGTGTTTGTCAAAAAAAAAAAATAATTGGTATTGTTTGCACTGTTTAGTTACAAGCAAGAACGTAAATATCTGCAAACTATCCAAAGTTTTGGTTTTTTATTAGAGGCATGCCAACTTTTGTCTTTCTTGGCTTCATGGAGGTTTGAGCCTTGATGCTAGGTGGAGCTATGGTGGCGTTGGTTCCTCTGGTTTGTGGAGAAAGGCAGTGGCAGGAGTTCTCCTTGCATTGGTGTCCTAACTCCAATTCAGCTTTCTTCTGACTTACTGACAGTGCTGCAGTATTCTCATCGATTCTCGGTGGTGGTCGGCTCATCAAAAGAGTCTCCAAATTTGTCATTTGGGGTTTATCCATTTGTTTTTTTTTTTTTTTATGTTTGTCAAATAAATTGTGTTGTTTGCACCATTTAGTTGTAAGCAAGGGCACAAATATCGACAAACTATTATAAATTTTAGTTTCTTCAAGGTACCCAAATGCCTTTCTGTTGTAATATTGGTTTATCAAAAAATTATTAGTAAATATTGTTAAATTGTCGATATCAGAACATCTGTAGTGTAATTTCTACAAAATTTGGTGCATGTCGCCAAAGCTTCGACAAAATCTATATGGAAACGTTAATTTTTGGCATTTTTCCTTTGAATAAGTTGCTAATATTTTATACTCTAAATCATTAAGTGTTTACCTTGTAAGTTACTTTACAGTTAGTGCAAGCTATCAGTGGCATGTTCATAAACATATTCACACTATTTAAATAATATTTCATGATACCAATATTGTTTGAATTAAGAAGGAATCCTAACCATCTTTGAGCTTCACAGATTTCCTTTAGTATTGTCAAATCTAATGTGAATGAATTTTTTTATGTAAATCATGTTTATTTGTGATCTTTTTTAATATTTATTGTATTTTAAATATTAGAATTATATTCAATGTAAATTTCTGTAATTTCTACCGAGAACGATATTTTTTCTAAAATTTTCATAAAATTGAAGTATTTACATTCCATCGATAACGATATTTTAGCCCTTGATTGTATGGTGTTTTCACTATTTTGTTGTAGGTGAAAGTGATCTCCCCACTATATAAAGTAGTCCTTTTGTCTAGTTTGCGAACTTATTGCACTTACAATGTTGTGTTCGTCCTTGGTGCTATTAGTCTCTCTACATTTACCCTTCTTTCTTTTATCCTCTTTTTCTTTCTTTATACCTTTTACGTTTTTTTTTCTTTTCTTTTATATAACATTACATTCTCTCTCTATTTTTCTTTTCTTTTACTTAATACCCTTACATGTGTTTTAGGTTTAAGGTCAATTTATGACATCCTCTAATAATAGAATTTAATTATTTTTGCAGAATTACCATAAATTTGGACTTCAATTGAGGTAAGTTCAATGTATTTCAAGTACAAGGGTGCTTCTATTTTGTTTCATTACAACAATACTCACAAGTATAATACCTGAAAGTCACTTTATGCGTGGATTATTGATCAAATACGTTAATATCAAATACAAATTACAAACATGTTTAAAAGAATCAATCCCAACAAACATTCCGTTCTTAGTAATCAAAGAAACTTTTAGCTTTCATCCTTGCATGCACGCATCTCTATACACCCACAATAAACAGATGCAAACATACCACAAGACATTTAAATATATACACAATCGTATTATAAATATTAATTTATTTGGTAAATGACTTGGTCTTCTGCTGTGCGGCTTTCATATCTTAAAGTAACTTTTTAAGGATTTGCTAGCCGTCTGATTAGTTGAGAATATGTTAATGTACTCCAAGAATGTAAAATGTTGATATATCGCTGGTTTCTCCGAACATATCATCTTAGTCAAAGAAGACCATATAGTTTCTCGCTCTTCTATGGGTGTAAGAACATTCCAATAGACACTCGTGCTTCTTAGCAAGAATTAGTCAAAACTCTATGCTCTACACTCTGGTATTCATCGTTAGACATAATCTGAATATACATCATAAATAAAATATCAGGGCAAACAAGAAATTATTGATTGACATTTTAATATTAGTGATGATAAAAGGAAATGTGATCGCATTGTTTCTGAAGGAGTGGTTGTGACATATGACAAATTTTGGTCAGCATGGTTCAATTTTAGTGTTATTTTTTAGTTGGTTTGCGCATTGTGCATTTCACAACAGGCGGCATTTAAACTTTGTAATCATATATATATATATATATATATATAGATACATGTATGTATTTTTTTCAATTAATCAAGAGTTTGAGACATTATTTATCTATTATTACTTTATTATTGTCACTATTTCCTTTCATATGGTTCTAATAAATATTATTTGCTTTTAATTTTTTTTTGCATTTTTTCCCTTATACTATATAAAAACTACTTTTTATATTGGGCTATTTACCTTTTTATACCTATATTTTATGTTTATTCAAAAAAATATCTCCTTGATTTTTAATCTCTTCAAATACTTTTGAATTACATTTAATACATAAATTTAGACATTTTCTTAGTCAACACTCAATTTTGACATATGAAATGATCAAATTAGCCTCAATAGAGGATTCCTTGATGATGATGCATATCCCTACTGCCAAATAGATAATTTTTTTGTGTTTGTTTTATTGGATGAGAAAGAGAAAGAAAAGGAAAAGGAACAAACCACACCATTTTTTTTCTTGCCTTGGTTGTATATAAGAAGAGTGCGAATATATTTCTTCCTTGTGAAGAGAAATGAATACGGTGTTTGGCGTTATTAGTTTCAATCAAAGCTTTTAGTTGTAATAATGTATAGCTTTTATATATTACAATCTCAGGAAAAAGTGATTTACACTGTAAATCTATCACATGCTATAATGTTTTTAAGCAATTGATTCTAACCATACCCTAGAAGACTCTGTTTTCTCTCTTCTTGTTTCACGTACCCTTCAACATCTCCATATTCGACAATTTTGAAGCTTTTTCAGGTGTTGATTGCGTCATTCTACTTTCTTGAGTGTGCAAGGACTTCATATAAGTAGTTAAGAGGCTCATTTGCTGTTGAAGTTTGAAGCTTTTTTTATGAGTGTTGGTTTTTAAGTTAGAGAAATTATTTTTCTATGTTAATAGAAGGGAAAATTTTATTTTTTTTTTTTGGGTTTTTTTGGTCATAATTGGGAGGTTTTGGTTTGATGTTAATTTTTTTGTTAAATCTGTAAGAAAGGTTGAAACTTTAAGACTTTTTACCTTGTTATTATGCGTATTTAGTAGTTGATTTGCCTCATTTTTTATTATATTGTAAAAATTATCCTTTTTCTTTTTTTAAACTGTTGGGTTTGCTAAACATTTTGTGCTTTAATATTTATTGGTTTTTTGAGAAAGGTTGAAACTTTAAGAGTTTTTACGTAGTGCTTATGTACATGTTGGATTTGATTTGATTCATACATTGTTAACATAGTTCAAAAAATCTTTTTTGGGGGGAAACTTAGGATTTTCTAATTTTTGTTACTTTTATTTGAGTTGGTTTTGTGAGAAAGATTGAAACTTTATGAGTTTTTATGTGGTTAATTATTATCTACATTTTACTAAACTTAAAGAGTTCATTTGTGTTAGTTTTGTGAGAAAGGCTGAAACTTTTAAAAGTTTTAACCTAGGTACTATCTGTATTTTGATAAACTTAAAGAGTTTGTATGTTTGTTTTTTTGGTTGGAATGAATTTTTATGGTGTTATTAGTTGTATTCAATTGCTTGTTTACTTGTTTTGTTGTTTTATTACTCTTTTTTTAACTTTGACGAGTTTATATGGTGTTATTAGTTGTGTTGGGAAATTAGATTTCCTATATTAGGAAAATTATTAAGAAATCAAATTTCCTATATTGGGAAACATATAATTCTCAATCAATTATATAAGCTATTTAATATGGGTTGAAATTTTAGTGATCACATCTTAATGATAAACCCATTAATTATGGAAACTGATATGGAGTAAATTGAGTATATACCATTTAGGGGATTATGGGAACCCTATATGAAGACTTTTTTGGTTATGGTTCCCAATATACCAAAATACGTTACTGTTTTCTTTTCTCCCCATCAGGAAAAGAAATGATAGTCCCATTGAGGAATTCAGGCGTTTTGGTTGAGGAAGATCACAAACCACTAGTTCCGTTGTTCTATCAATACTAATGGATCTAGGTACTTTATTCATCTATTAATTCTTAATAATTTAGCATGATATAGATTCTAGGTTTAATGGTGTTCTTGCTCTAGGATGATTATATGTAGAACACAGTCAATTGATTAGGATTTTCCAACAATTGGTATCAAGAGTAGGTTATCATTGTTAGATTATTAGGATTGTTTTGCATAATTGTATATGTATTTTGGTTATATACATTCGGTTGCTTTGTCAGTTATATGAACACGTTTTCAAGCTTAAAAAAAAAATCAATTTCGTGATCTCTTAAAGTTTTTGTTTTGAACTTTTTTTTCTTTTGGTGTTTGAAATTCCCGTATATATATATATATATACATATATACATGTACTCACACACATACCTTAGTTTAAAGTTGCTGGACCTATATATATATATATATGTGTTTATATGTGCATATTTGGATGATTGCTTTTAAGAATTTTTTAATGAAAACTAAGGTTATAAATCATTAAGTAAATGATTTTCTAAGGTTTCTGTGATTTAAAATGTCATTTTTGGTGTCTAGAAGGTAAAGAAAAAGGTAGGTCTACAATTTGGATCTAATTGGATCCGTTTCGGGTCGTGCAAAACCCGTCAAGCTGAAGAAGACAGCCAAAAAACGACGAGTCATTTTTTCAACGTTTGGAGCAATCGTTTGGTTCAAAACAACATGTCATTTTTGGTGAACAAAAATGACATGTTGTTTTCTTAAAGTTGGCTATGAAGTCGTTAGGTTCAAAACGACACGTCATTTTTTGATAAACTAAACGACATGTCGTTTTCTTAAGGTTGGCTGCTAAAGACACTTGGTTCAAAATGACACGTCGTTTTGCTAAACTAAAACGACATGTCATTTTCTTAAGAATGGATGCATAATTTTGCTCTTCAAACGGCAAGTCGTTTATAAAAAAAAAAAAATTCAATGTTGAATTTAAGTTTTATTTTTGGGTATCAATTTCATATAAATGTCTAATGTTGTAAAATAGATTAATTGAAACAATATGCTACCAAAGTAGCCTCTTTTGTATCAATTAATTTATTTTAGAATATGAAGATAATTGTGTATATATAATTCATAAGAATATTAACCAGCCAAAAGGAAGGTTAATGTTTGGCTTAATTGCATATTCACCTATAGTAATGATATGTGATAATTATTAAGTTTTCCATGTGAATAATAGTCGGTCCAAAGAAAGACTATTTTTTACAAGAATTATTATCAGTATTTGATTACTATGTTAAGAATACCACTTACAAGTTGATGTCTTTGTCCAAAGACTAGATATTAATGTTGTGCTAGGTATCTTAATTAAAGGCCCATATATATATTGTTTTAATTTTATTTATTTTGTTGTCTATTCAGTCTCAATTGTTATTGCTACAAATGTTTTTACTCAACTCAATAACATCCCAATGCTGAATGGGACGAACTTCAAAATTTGGAAGGAAACCATGGAAATAGTCCTCGGTTGTATAGATTTGGATCTTGCACTTAGGTTGGAGCAACCTATTCCTACTATGGAAAACCCTAATGAGGTTAAAATTAAAAAATGGGATCGCTCTAACCGAATGTGCTTGATGATCATGAAACGCACAATTTTTGAAGTATTTCAGGGCTCTATTACTGAGAGCAAGAATGCCAAGAAGTTCATTGAGGAAATTGAGCAATATTATGCGAAAAATGAAAAGTCAGAGGCAAGTAGCATTTTGGCTAAACTCGTCTCGATGAAATATAAGGGCAAAGGGAACATAAGGGAATACATCATAGAGATGTCTAATCTCGCATCGAAACTCAAGTCACTTAAGTTAGAGCTGTCAAAGGACCTGCTAGTGCACTTGGTTTTGATCTCTCTTCCTGCACACTTTGGACAATTCAAAGTGAGTTATAATAATCAAAAGGACAAATGGGCCTTAAATGAGCTTATATCTCACTATGTGCAAGAAGAAGAGAGGCAGTAGCGGGATAAGACTGAGAGTGCTCACTTGGCTTCAACCTCTCAAAACAAGAAAAAAAAGAGAGCTAAGGATATTGTGGAAGGTTCTATTCAGCAGAAAAAGAAACAAAAGAAGCAGGATGATAATTGTACCTGCTACTTCTGCAAGAAGTTGGGACACATGAAGAAGGAGTGTCCTAAATACGTAGGCTGGCGTGTAAAGAAGGGTAAGCTTCTAACTTTTGTTTGTTCTGAAGTTAATTTAGTTTCTATACCTAAGAATACTTGGTGTGTGGATTCCGGTGCTACTACTCACATAAGTATGTCTATATAGGGTTGTCTGTAGAGCCGACTACCAAATGATGCTGAAAGATTCATCTTTGTGAGTGATGGCAATAAAGTTGCGGTGGAGGCTATAGGGACTTTCAGATTATGATTAAGAACTAGAATTTATTTGGATTTATTTGAGACCATTGTACCGTCTTTTTGACAAAATTTAATTTCTATTTCTTCTTTGGAAAAATCAATATTTTCTTGTTCGTTTGGAAATAATCAAGTTAGTCTCTACTAAAATTTAAATTTTATTGGTTCTAGTTCATTAATTGATAATCTATACATGCTTGATATTGTTAGTTCCTATAATGAAATACTGCAAAAAAGTTCACATGGTACAAAGCAAAAATTAAACTAGAATTCCGCCATCTTATGGCATAAGCGTTTAGGTCATATCTCTAAGTAGAGAATTTAGAGACTCGTGTCAAATGGAATTCTTGAATCCTTAGATCTGACAGACTTTCAAGTCTGTATCGAGCGTAAGGGAAAATAAACAAACATAAGAAAAATAGGTGCCAAAAGAGCTAAAGATGTCTTAGAACTCATACATACTGATATATGTGGTCCATTCCCTGCGGCTTCTTGGAATGGATAGTAGTATTTTTTTACGTTCATAGATGACTACTCTAGGTATGGTTACCTATACTTAATACATGAGAAGTCACAATCCTTAGACGTTTTCAAGTCTTTCAAAGCAGAGGTTGAACTTTAAATTGGAAAGAAAATTAAAGCTGTCAAATCTGACCGTGGTGGAGAATACTATAGCAGATATGATGGATCAGAAGAACAACGTCTAGGACCCTTCATACTTTTCCTCAATGAGTGCAAAATTATTCCATAATACACTATGCCAAGCAAACCCAGCATGAATGGTGTTGCGGAACGACGAAACCAAACTCTTAAGGATATGGTGAGGAGTATGATAAGTCATTCTTCTTTGCCAAAGTCACTTTGGGGAGAAGCGTTAAAAACTGCAATTTACATCCTTAATAGAGGACCAAGCAAAGCAGTTGTCAAAACCCCCTATGAACTTTGGACAAGCAAGAAGCCCAGCATTAGGCACTTGCATATTTGGGGTTGTCCAGCTAAGGCACGGCCTTACAGGCCACATGAGAGAAAACTGGACTCAAGGACGGTTAGTTGCTGTTTTGTTGGTTGCGCTGAACGCTCTCGAGGGTATAAATGTTACAATCCCACAACAAGATCCTTTTTCGAAACAAGAAATGTAAGATTCCTTGAGGATGTTAAGTTTGGGGGGGAAGGAAACATAAGAAGTGTTGTCTTTGAAGAAGAATCTGCTATTGACAGTGATTAAGTATTTATATCTATCACTGTTCAAGATGTAGCTCCAGCATTAAACAACAATGTTTAGATTCCTAATCCTAACATTGTTCCAGAT
This sequence comes from Artocarpus hirsutus, assembly GCA_946598075.1. Taxonomy (NCBI): domain Eukaryota; kingdom Viridiplantae; phylum Streptophyta; class Magnoliopsida; order Rosales; family Moraceae; genus Artocarpus; species Artocarpus hirsutus. The sequence continues at coordinate 31,947 of CAMOHE010047392.1, forward strand.
CAAGACAATAGTGAAATTCCTCCTTTAGCACCAGCTGTAGAACAAACTCAACAACATCAAGAAGTGCTATTAAGGAGATCCACTAGGGAGAGGAGAAATTCTATTCCAGATAATTATATTGTCTTTCTCCAAGAACATGAGGATGGCGTTGGTTTAATAGAGGATGATCCGATCAACTTCTGTCAAGCCATGCGCAGTTCTAACTCTTAGAAATGGATTGATGCCATGAAGGATGAGCTGAAGTCTATGAAAGACAATGATGTTTGGGATCTCGTCGAATTGCCTGAAGGTGTGAAGCCCATTGGTTGTAAATGGATATTCAAAACCAAGAGGGATTCCAAGGGCAATGTCGAGAGATACAAGGCATATCTAGTTGCCAAAGGCTTTACTCAAAAGGAATGCATAGACTATAAAGAGACTTACTCTCTGGTATCTTCAAAAGGCTCTTTTAGAATCATAATAGCACTAGTGGCTCATTTTGATCTAGAGCTACATTAGATGGATGTCAAGACTGCGTTTCTTAATGGAGACATTGATGAGACGATTTATATGGTACAGCTAGAAAACTTTGTATTGGGAGATTCAAAGTCGATGGTTTATAAATTAAAAAAATCCATCTATGGTCTTAAACAAGCTTCCCATCAATGGTATTACAAGTTCCATCAAGTCATCACCTCGTACAGTTTTGAGGAAAATGTTGTTGATGAATGTGTATATCACAAGTTCAGTGGGAGTAAATATATCTTCCTGGTGTTATATGTCGATGACATTCTACTCGCTAGCAGCGATATAGGCTTACTGCATGAAATTAAGAAATTTCTGACTAGTAATTTGGAGATGAAAGATCTTGGTGATGCCTCTTTTGTATTAGGTATTCAGAAACTGAGAGAACATTCTCGAGGTATCCTAGGGTTGTCGCAAAAGAGCTATATTGATAAAGATCTGAGTCAATTATGCATGAAAGATAGTAAACCAAGAGACACACCCATAGCTTAAGGAGACAAATTTAGTCTCAAATAGTGCCCCAATAATGACATTGAAAGAAAAGACATGTAGAAGATTCCCTATGCATCAGTAGTATGGAGTCTAATTTACGCACAAGTTTGTAGTCGTTCTGACATAACATTTATAGTGGGAGTTTTGGGCAGATTCTTCAGTGATCTGGGTATGCAACATTGGAAGGCAACAAAATATGTAATGCGTTATCTAAGGAGAACAAAAGACTACATGCTCACCTATCGGAGATCAAACAATTTAGAGATCATTGGGTATTTTGACTCCGATTTTGTGAGATGCCAAGGTAGCAGGTGCTCCACACCGGGTTACATTTATGTGATGGATGGAGGAGCCATCTCATAGAAGTCTGCTAAGCAGACTCTAATAGCTCCTTCAACCATGGTTGCGGAGTTCATCACTTGTTATGAGGCGTCCAACCATGAGATATGGCTGCAAAACTTTGTCACTAAGTTACGTGTGGTAGATGGTATTGATAGACTATTGAAGATTTACTATGACAATAACTCAGCGGTACTATATTCCAACAAAAAGAGCAGCTCAACAAAGTCAAAGTTTATGGACATTAAATTTCTGGTTGTTAAGGAGAAAGTTCAAAATAGATAGGTTTCCATAGAACATATAGGAACAGAGTCCATGCTAGTGGACCCATTAACCAAAGGTTTGACACCTAAGGTCTTTCATGATCACACTGCTCGTATGGGTGTTGTTTCTATTGATGCCTTGAAATTTTGATGTTCTATGATTTTTTGTTTTGGACACTAGATTATTCAGTTTTCTGTAGAATAAAGATAGATGGTTTATAATTTTATTTCTGAGCTTGCTTATGCTTTCTATATGCAATGTTTGCATTAGACTAAGGACTTTGAATTGATCTCAGTAAAGACTAAAGAAGGACCAGTCAGAAATAGACATGTTTGAGATCACATTACATGTAATTTCCATGCTACTCATTCATATTTGATCTATGTCATTGAGTATGATAGTATTGTGATGATCGTGGTTTAGTCTCGACTATACTAAGACTAAAGCTGCGATAGTTTCATTACTAGCATATGAGATGGACCAGTATTGCTTAAAAGTAAATAAGCTTATAGATGCGTAATTGTTTCAAGAATAATATGTAGCCTAAGTGGGAGATTGTTAGGAAATTAGATTTCCTATATTAGGAAAATTATTAGGAAATCAAATTTCCTATATTGGGCAACATATAGTTCTCAATCAATTATATAAGCTATTTAATATGGGTTGAAATTTTGGTGATCTCATTTTAATGATAAACCCATTAATTATAGAAATTGATATGGAGTAAATTGAGTCGATACCATTTACGAGATTATGGGAACCTTATATGAAGACTTTTTTGGTTATGATCCCCAATATACCAAAACACGTTACTGTTTTCTTTTCTCCCCATGAGGAAAAGAAACTACGTTCTATTGAGGAATTCAGGCGTTTTGGTTGAGGAAGATCACAAGCCACTAGTTTCGCTTTTCGATTAATATTAATGGATCCATGTATTTTACTAATCTGTTAATTTTCAATAATCTGGCATGATATAGATTCTAGGATTAATGGTGTTCTTGCTCTAGGATGATTCTATGTAGAACACAGTCAACTGATTAGGATTTTCCAACAAGTTGTATTTCCTATTTGTGTGCTTCTTTTGCTGTTAAAAAGTGTCGTTTTAATAGTTTGGAAATTTTCTCGTTTGCAAATTAATGTGTTTAGTTTTTTTAAAATTATTGAGATGAGTGAATATGGCGTTATTAGTTGTATTTGTTGCTTGTGTGCTTCTTTTGTCGTTATAGAGCGGTTTTTATTGTTTGGAAATTTTAATGATTGCAAATAAATGTGTTTTGTTTTTTTAACTAAGATGAGTTTTTATAGTATTATTAGTTGTATTCTCTTGG
>CAMOHE010047393.1:0-20289 GCA_946598075.1 Artocarpus hirsutus
ACTAATACCATTACTTGTGATTTTAGCTTCTTCTTCCTCATCAGTGACCCAATCAGAATACTCGATATCGAAAGAGATTGTGTGGATTCGACCAGACGACATTTTAAGATGTAAATCCAAGCCAATAACAGGATAATAGCGTTTGAAAGAAGGGATGGGAGAAACAAAGCAACAGGCAAGACCCAAGAAATTGGAATTAAGCCAATTTTTGGGAAGCTTCATACTTATCGACTTCCCCTCAGCTTGATGGCTGAACCACTTTGGAATTTCATGTCCCGGATAACAAATTTGAATATCACGTCGCAATAATCCTTGCACCTATATGAATTAGAATGTATTGTCAATTACTTCACTCGTCAAACATTTATTTAATGATAATAATTGAAAAAAATAAAAAAACAGAAGAAAGAAAGGAGATTATAAGTGCATACATACCATTGGTTCTTCAACTCTGTACAAGAAATCAGTGAGTGCATTATGTTCTAATTTCCAGCATTCTTCAAACTTTAAGTCTAAATAATAAAGACGATGTTCTTTGCTAATCAGGTGTCGTAGTGCGAATCCAGAGCTTGAACTTGATATTGTCTCTAGTGAAGCACATCCGCTTGCATTAAGGCGTTTTAGCGACAGTGGTAGTTGTGGTAAAGACCGAAGCTTCTTGCAATTTTTGATGGAGAGAAAAGCCAGCCCATTAAGTTGTCTGATGCTTGAAGGCATTTTCTCAAAATGGTTCCCTCCGAGATTTAATGAAAATAACCCAGAAAAGTGACCCAACCACTCAGGAATTTCTACAATATTGCAGCCATATAGATTTAGGTTACTTGAAGATTGACCATTAAATATTCTGATTTGGAGATGTTCAGGTTTCAAACAACACTTGTGACGGGACAAAAGTTTAAAAGCGCTTAAATTATAGACCCAATTTGGAATAAAATCAAGTTTTTTACGCCAACTCATATCTCCATGTCGAAGCCCAAATAACTTTTTAAACAAGAAAGAGCTGCGCGACTCTTGGATCCCCCTTCCCTTTAAATTAAAAGGAGTCTCTGTCAAGTTTTTCAATCTTGAGCAACCTCCTACATCAAGTTTGTAAACAGACTTCAACTTAAAGATGTTGGTTGGGAGGCTTTGGAGGTTTTTGCAATTTTGAAGATAAAATTCTCTTAATTGATAGAGACCCTCAATCGATGACGAAGACACTTGCTTTATTGATGTGCCACTCACATCTAAATATTTTAGATTCCTTGGAAGAGCTGGAAGATTCTTTATCTGTCGACATCCTTGGAGAATCATTTCCACAAGATTTTCAAGATACGTAAATGACGAGGGCAATTCTTTTATCATAGTGTCAGCTGTGTCTAAGTATGTTAGATTCCCAGATATCTTTGGAAGACATTTAATTTTGGAGCAGCCACGAAGCGTAAGAAATCCAAAGCGTCCTTGGAAATTAAGCGGAGGAACTTCAACTAAACTTGAGCAGCCCTCAAGATTAACACTTTCTAGTTTTGGAGCCCGAGATAGATCTGGAACTTTGGTAAGTTGCTTTGAATAACAAAGATTGATAGACTTTAACTTTGCAAGATTCTACAAGAAAAATAAAGTAATTTAGTAAGAATTTTTATTTTTTACCAAAACATGTATCATATTACATTCATTAGTTAATACAACAACATACCTGCACACCACTCCAAAGTTGTTTAAGCTCACTGCGGGGCATGTCCAATGCAACAAGATATTTCCCCTTAAAATCTAATGGCAAAGATTTCCATGGGTAGTTGTACCAACACAGATATCTAAGGGAATGAGGAAGAAACTGCAGACCCTGAGAAAGGTAAACTTTGAATTTATTACAATTAGAAAACCCAGAAACATAAATCTTGAGCAATCTCATATTAGACATCTTATTGAAGACCGTAGGTTTCAAGTGTAGATCATCAGGCATCCTTGAAATATCAAAGAATATTCCTTCGATTTCTTCAGTCCCCTAGAAAATTGAAATAAATAATAAATGAGAATACAAAATATGAAAAAATAAGTCACTAAAACTATTTAAGTATATAAATGAAGAGAGATATATTATTTTAGCTACTTATCATTAGATACGTACTTCTACTTCGTTTTTGTCTAAAACATCATAGACCTCTTGGTGAATCCATAACCGACTCCGTTTTCCAAGATTTTTGATAGACTGTTCACGAACGATTTCCAAACCCATCTTTTGTATCAAATCATGCATCCAAACTCTGTCACCCTCTGTAATGGTTATGAGGGACTTGTCTATGAGATTTTCAATCGATTTTGGAAACAAATCACCATCATCTAGTATGCTCTCTATAAAATCTCTTCTCTCCCCTTTGAAAAAACATGCAATGTCAAGGAAAATATCTTGCTCCTTTTTGTCTTCTAACCCATTATAACTTATTTTCAACACCTTTTGAATTTTTGGATTGGGAGTTATTTTCAGGCTACTCCATGCACTTTTCCAATACTCTATAGTTTTGGAACGAAGGGAGGAACCTAGAACTTTAAGAGCTAGCGGATTGCCTCGGGTAAAATTCACTATTTCTTTTGACAGTTGAATGAAATGTGGTGCGGCAGGCTTTGTTTTAAAGGCATTCAAATAAAAGAGTTTAAGTGCTTCCTGGTAATCTAATGCTTTAACTTCATATATTTCGTCAGCAACATTGCGAAGAATTTGTGCATCTCTTGTTGTTATGATGATTTTACTTCCTGGGCCAAACCAACTGCCATCAAACAAACGCTCCAGCTGCATTATTTCATCAATATCATCATAGATAAGGAGCACCATTTTGTTATGTAGCCTATTTTTCACAAAGTTGTTGACTGTTTCTAGATTTCCATCCTTCAATAACTTCGAAAAAAGTTTGGTTTCTAGATGAGGCAGTCCAAGTTTCTGTGAATCTTCCCTAACATTTTCAAGAAAGCAGCAACTTTCAAATTGATAAAAGAACCGTTCGAAAATGACGCGGGCAAGTGTAGTCTTGCCAAGACCACCCATCCCCCAAAGGCCAATGACACGAGGATTTGGTGATCCTAAGGATAACAATGATTCAATTTCCCTAACACGTACATCTATTCCAACAAATCCCTTAGCGACCGGAACAACTTGTGGCAACCGATTTAATTTCCTCAATACATCTTCGACAATCTTCTCAATTAACTTTGATTCGTACCTAGCATAAACAGAAGAGAAATAAATTAATATGAAAGAACCAGGATGAAGTTAAGAAATCAAAATCAGACAAGAAAAAAGGTTAACAAATAGATACTTTTTTTTTCTTTTTCGAGAAAATCAGATTTGTTTTTCATATTAGGATTTTAATTTCTTGTCTGAGATTGAGATTATATTCTTGGTAATGCTCTTTGCATAATTTAATCTTAAAAATAACAAAAATTTTGTGAATTGATCATGAAGTAATAAAAATTTTATGATGCGCAAGAACATACCACAAGTACCAAGATTCAACAAGAAACAAATCTGATAAGATACCAATACATATTGTTGATAACCATCTAAAATGGGTATGATCAAAAACAAAATGAAAAGGTTAGGAGACCTTCTTCATTATTAAAAAAATAAATAAAAATAAACAATGACGAAAGCAACAATCATCTTTCTCACAAACAAAATACACAACCGTAATCCAAAGAGCACCCCGGTTACCACCACCACCGTCGAAGCATCTCTCCCAGCGAGTTAGTGCAGATACAAATATTCTTTTAAGAAAACTTACGAATTAGTACATATTCATAACGTATATATACTAATGTCATACACACAACAACGCATGTATACACGAAACCCAAGCTAGTGATAGTTAAATAGATAAACAAATTGTATAGAATAAAGCAATCTCTAGCAGCATCTATATCTCCGTCGAGTGAAAGTTGCTAATTAAGACGTTTCTTTTTTTCCTTCTCACTTTCTAGATCTCAAAATAATTAGACATGACTTCGTGATTTGGTTTAGGGAGAGATCAACCCGTTAAAATAAAATAACTAGTGATAAGGCATGATAAAATATTATAGTCATTTCAATTAACCAAAAAAAAATTAAGCCGTGACTCACTCATATTCTTGTGAATGAAACCCAGACAGATTAGCTGCTGCAGTCAGAGCATGCCTCCACTCTTTTAATTTGTTTTCATTCTCAAGACGTTGTTCACGTTCAGCAAAAGCATCACCATAGCTCCCCTTCTGTTTCCTTATATCCGATGGATCGATTTCGTAAAAGATAGGTAAGACAATCTGACCTCTTTCTTCCTTGCATTTGAGTATGTGCACTAACTCATCCAAGCACCATCTTGAAAAAGCGTACTTTTTCGAGAAGACGACTAATGAAATCATTGACTCCTCAATTGCCCTCAAAAGTGCAGAAGAAATTTCATCTCCTTTCTCGAGCTTCTCAACGTCTATGTAGGTTTGGATATGTTTCCGGCATAACGCATCGTAAAGATGACTAGTAAATTTTTTACGAGTGTCACCTCTGAAATTTATGAAGACTTCATTCTTGATCATGACCGAAGAAGACGAAGGAGGAGGAGAAGAAGAAGCAACAACAATAGCCATATTATTTTGGGGAGAGAGTGAGAAAAAGGGTTTCTTAGTTCTGTTGTAAAAGAAAGATGAGCGTCTAAAAGTAGAAAGGCACGACCAAATGGTTAAGCAATTTCCTGGGAGATGCTGTGGAAGGTAGAAAGAAGAGCAGGGAGATAAGACCTGACAAGTCAATGACTTTGGCAGTATGTATGATGTTCTATCAAAAAGAAAAAAAAAAAGTGTTTAGGAAGGTACGTAGAAAGAAGAAGAACAGAAGCGTCTATAGCGACTATTAAATTTATAAGGAACCATCTACTTATTTTAAAAAACCCAACAGCTTGGTGATAATATTATAAATTCAAATACAACCAAAAATGACGCATTTAGATACATTAGTCAACTCCACCCGGCTGCAATACCACTTCCCAAATATTTGTAATAACACCACCCAAATATTTATACTAGTAAATGAGTAGGTTCTAATTTCTATGTGGCTTAACTTAGTAGAAGGCTGATTCATCCACGTATGGATGCTGATTTGAAATTTTTAAATAATACGAAAAGTTATATCGTGGGCCCTACACAATACATCTACTTTTCTCGTCTCTCAATTTTCTGAAATTTGCCTACGGGGCGGGCAGAGAGTCTTTTCCTCAACCCATCGTTTGAACAAAAATCAGCCCAATTCTCGTCTCGTTAACCTGTAGAAATTGACGTGTGATGAGATGGATTTTCCCATCACGGGTTTAAGTTACCCATGATATCTTGTTTGTTTAATTAATTATTTTTATAATAACATAAATAATTATTAATTAATTAATTAACGTACTTATATAAGACTATAAATTAAAAATAAAAAAAACTATTTTTTTTAATTTTATAGATATTATATAATATAACATTATAATAAAGTATTTAACAAGAATAGTTAGAACCAATCTTTTGGCCAAAAATGTTGTAGCATGTAAGATCTTATATTGTAACAACTTTTTATTTTTTTCTGTAATATATAAGAGTTTTATATTATTCCCTAATCAAAAAATTGACTGTCACTGTACTTGTCAAACAACTATTATAATTATATATATTATAACATATTACATATGTAATATATTTAATTGAAAATGTAACGCAAGACCTTTATACTTATTTTTCCCTCGTAACTCGTGATAAGTTACACCAGTAACTAGTTAACAATCCTAATCTATTTATAAATGGGTTTTTCTTGCCCTGTTTAAGACAAATCCCACAATTAAATAGGTTTATAATTAAAATTATCATCTCTACTTTTAACCCGTCAAGTCACGTGAGAAGTTGGGGCTCTCTCTCTTTGGTTTTTCAGACTTCACCACTGCAAAAAGGGCAAAAAAAAGGCATAGGATTCTTTTATTCATCATTAAACGAAAACACCAAGAAACAGACAAACTGAAAAAAAAAAACTACAAAGGCATAGGGATCTGCGGCCAAGAATTTGAGACACCAAAAGTTCATCGACTAATACCTATTTGTTAGGGGAAATTAGTTTCAATTTAAATTTTTTTGTTATTATAATATAAAATATTCACATGATATAATGTCAAGTAAAAAATATGCTATAATATAAAAATCTCATGTGATATAGTATTTTTATAATCAATTGATTTAAACCAATGCTCTGAAACACCCTTCCAAACAAGTACAACATTGTAAAATACCTTCATGTTACAAGAAAAAAACTCTCAATTTACTGTTTTTTTATCTGCACATTTTTTCTCTGTATTTTGTGACGATATCTCCTCATCTTTAATGCGTAACTCATAGTATTTAAGTTCAGATATCGGCGAATAATATCAACTTCTTAAATAAGTTATAGATTAAAAATGAGAAGAAATATGTAGACAAACCGGTCCTAAACAAGAGTTTATATAAAAAAAAAAAAATAAAGGCTTTAAGCGAGAGTGTAAATGTAAAATAAAACTTAAAAATGATAAAATTTTATTTTTTCCTTTACAAGTAATCCATGTGCGAACTATATGGACTTAATTCTGTCTATTTAAATAGAGAATTGGAAACTTAGGAGAGAAAGTAAAGAGCTTTAAAACTTCAAGGGTATAATGGTGATTTTTAAAATTCAAGAGGTAAAGTAAGGAGTTTAAAAAGTCCATAGAGTAAAGTGATGATTTTTAATATTCAGGGGACAAAATGAGGGGAAACCTTAAAGTTTAAAAGCCATTAGTGTTAATAACAAAAAAATAGTGAGCAGTATTCGATTTTCTCTCTTGCATGGTAGTATATGTATAATCGGTGTTATAGCTTTAAAGCATGATTCTTCTATTTTAGGTCTTTATCCATTCGTCTACCATTAAGATCCTCATTAATTGGAGACAAATATATATATATATATATATATATATTATCAACAAACGTTTTTTTTCTTTCCTTTTTTGGGTTATTTACATGTCAAATGTCATTGCGTATTAGTTTCTCTCTCTGCATAAAAGGGAATAGATGGAGGGAGAGAGAAGAACAATTGCATTTGCAGTCTTGCAAAGAAAGAGAGACAATAACGATGGGAGGAAAGAGAGATAAGTGAAAGAAATGAGGGTTGTGAAATGGAAAGACATTAAATAAATGAGGTTCCTTAATGGAGGCCATGTTGGATCGTGAGCTTACGAGTCAGATAACAAATTGCGAGATCATTGGATTTTTTCACTCTATAAATAACTGTAACGACTCTTGATGTGGGAGGCGCTTGAAAACCAGTTTACAACTGAATGCTTTGTTTTAGTATGAGACCCAGAAATATATATATATATACCGGGAAGATATATTCAAAATTTTCTCACAACACCATCAAATGTATGCAGATAAAGCACAACAGTTGCAAAAAGGAAAAAAACAAAAAAACAAAAAAAAACTTCATAAGCACGGAAAATAATCCACAAGAACATTACAGCAAGTGAAATACATCTTGTTGTTTCTTCAAAATAGAAAAATTTGACACCTTTTCAATCACAAGATCATTTATGTATTAAAAATTTCACATTGTTTGAGCTTTCTAATAAATTTGAACACAATAGAACCAACTAGTCTGGGCATTGAACCCAATAATCTGGATCAGAAAAAATCAATGGAAAAACAAATAATTAAATCAAACCAAGAACTACAATTTTTTTTAACCTAGCTTGGATACCATGAAACAACATTATAAAAGCACTGAATCTTTTAAGACAACAACAATCATACAAGAATTGCTTTTTCCAAACCTTCCAAGCATCATTTTATTGCACAACAAATTCTTTCCTGTGACCAACAAATTAATTTTATTACATTCTTAATTATTTCTTCTCCCCAGAAAAGAATTTATGTAGCATATCAAATTAAAGAATTAATAGGAAAGGAAAACTGAAAAATAGAATACCCTGGATTTCTTCTTTCCCTTCAGCACACTATAAATAATCCCCATCTCCACATATACTCAATACTTGCATTATGTGCTTGAAACGACAAACATTATTGTATGTTAACTAATTCTTGTGACAGAAAGCTCTCCGTTTAGAAAAAAATTCTTTCATTTATGCTGCAACAAATTACGCTGATTGGCACTACTAGAAGCTTGAGATTACACATCCCTTAGTTAATGACCTTTTTTTCAAAACCCGTTGTAGTAAGGAGAAGTAAAAAAGCAGAGAGTATGTTTGAAAACAAAAAAAACCATCGTGTTAGTAATGCGGGATCTTTCACGATGGTTTTTACTAAAAACCATCATGGTAGGAATAATTTTATATGACGATTTTTGCTAAAAATCATAGTGTAAGATTCAACCTTTTACAATGGTTTTTAGTAAAAAAATCGTCGTGTAAGATTCAATTTTTCACGATGGTTTTTAGTCAAAACCGTCATGAAAGATTCTGCATATTTAAAATTTTTTGTTTTTCGCCCAAATTTAAGCATGCACCAACGCCATGGCCTTCTTTATTTATTCAAAATCTCTTTAACTCAAACCCTCTCTAACTCCTAAACCCAACCCCTTCTTTCTCTAACTCCTCCCTCTACGACCTAGTCACCAACGAACCCAGCACCCACCCCCCTCTCCCAACAACATTCCACCAACTTTGACATTCCCCTGTCACTCTCTCCACTACCTCACCGTTGTTCGACTAACCTCTGACAAACTCGGTGTCGTTCGCTGCTATTTATCCTCGTCCCTCAACATTCGATTGACTCCACCGTTGTTCGACCTTGTCCTTTGTCATTCCACTAACTCCACCACCGTTAGTAAATTTCAAACCATATTTATTGTTTTAAAATTTTTGGTTACATCATTTTTATTTATTATTTAGTTTTAGTTTTAATTATTTCATTATCTAGTTTTGTTAATTTCAATTTTAATTGGTTTTAGTGTTATTGTTAGTTCTAAACTTATTATTATTTGGTTATTTTAGTGTTATTTAGTTTTAGTTTTATTTTTAATGTTGTTATATTAATTTTTTATTTGTCATTTAGTATGTGTCATTTGTATTTAGTGTTTGAAAGAACTTTGAACAACATTTAGCATTTTAGTGTGCGAATAGGTTACTTTCTATGTGTTTGTGATGTCTGAGTATTGTTGTGATGCTCACTACATATTTGATGAAAAGCTTCTATGACTGTGTATTTATGTTTGTGTTTTAGTTAATTAGTTTTATTTTCATTATTTTTATTAATTTTATTTATTTTTGTTTTCGTTTCTGTACGTCACATATAACAACATGGACTCAGACACGAGGAATCCATCAACTCCTGTGCAAGCATAAAAAAAGAACATGACTATCACTACAACAAAAAATAGTTTTCGCGACAAAGGATTTACAACACTCTTCTATAAATGTCGTTAAAAGGTCTTTAAGATGACATCTGTTTTCAATTGTTGTTCTATGCAAACTTTGACGACATTAGTGAGAAAAACATCGTAAGTTCCACATAGTAATCAATCATTTCATTAAACCCAAAACAAAAACTCAAGTTAACAAAAAAAAAAAAAAACAAAATGCATATGAAATATGAGATTACTGGTCGTTAGTGGGTTCTTTCCCACCTACCAAGCTTACACACATTTCTGTGAGTATTATAGATCTTAGACCAAAATATATTATCATAAAGAACTATTATGCAGTGGCTGAAAGTAGATGTAAATCTCATATTGAGGGTGAACCACTATAAATTTTCGTGTGTTCTCGTTTATTTTTTTTGTTTCACATATTTTTTGTTTTCAATAGAATTAGGGCTTTTAATTCTCAACAAATTTGTCATGTTACCTACATAGTCCTTTAAAATCATGAGTAAAACATTTTTGAAAACAAATGAACGAATTAAATGTGTATGTGTGTGTGTATATTGGCCCTAGGTGATCCAAGAGCTCCTGCCATGAGAGCTACGACAATTATAGCTGCACAAGAACAATTAGCTAATGTTGAGCAGAAGTCGTTCGGACACCTACTTGTTGTGAAGTTGTATTTGTAAGAAAGCATGACATAGTATCAGTTTCTTTGTGATGAAAAAAAAGAAAGAACGAAAAGCTCAAATGACAAAAGGAAAAACAAAAATCTTCAGAGAAGAGAGAAAGATGACCAACACTTGAGCAAGTTCAGGTCTACCACAACCTGGCAAAAGAATGAAATTGCCTATTTAAATTTATATACTTCATGCAAAAGTGTAAGGTGAAACTGAGAATGCAAAAATCACAATAGTAGCAATCAGTTCAAGAAAATTGAGAAAGCAAAAAAGACAAACCGCTTCGCTCTCTCTCTTAGCACATTTGTCATTCTCAACAAAGTCAACCTCCAATTGGGGATCGATGATCTCAAAATCCAATTAAAAATTACATGGAGAACTTAAAGCTGTCTCTTAATCATTGGACTCACAAAACCAATAACCTTTAACTTCTTAATCCCTCTATCAAAACTAACCTACAAGAGGAGGAGACAAATGTAGAACTCATAACAAAAATTAATTTTTTAGTACCCAATGTGTAACATCCACTTAATTAGAAAACTAATTAAGTGTATTTATTATGTAAATTGGGATAATGAGCTTGCCAAAATTAAATATACGTTAATTTTGATATTGTTTTGGTTAACTTTTATCATTTTTATTTCATTACGATTCCCTAAACCTTTTTAGAATTTGATTTTAACCTTTACACTAAAAAGAAAAAACAAGGAAAAAAAACCCTCCAATTTTCGGATCTGCCACGTGATATCCTTATCCATTACACTGTGAAATGCTAAACTCCTATGCGCAATGCACCGAATACCACTTGAACTAAGTGGTGTGTGTGTATATATATGTGTATATACATATAAAGTTAACTAAACAGAAGCCTTATTCTCACTTTGTCTCTCATGTCTCTTTCTTTCGTTCTTCTTCTACCTTTACTCTTTTCTTTTCTAGCTGAAAAACCAGCCTTGTTATCCATTAATCAATAGGATGAATCCAACTACAAAGTTTGAGGAAAAATGCAATTGAGAGATGAGTCAAAAGTCTAAACCACCAAGAAGCCTGAAGAACATTGGGATACTTGAGGAGTTTTACCCAAAACGGGCTGGTCAGAAAAGAATTGCGGGAAAAGATTTCCAAGCTTAAAATTTTAGGTATTTTAAGTAATTTGAAGTTTTGATCATTTCTTATGCTTTTTCTTTATTCAATTTCGAATTTTGAGGATTGAGACCTTTGAATGAGTCTCGCTGTTTACTTTTCTGATTTCCAATATTTTTTTTTTTGGTTGTTGCCGTTGAAGGACTTGGTCAGAAGTCCCCAAAATTTTATAATTTTTCAAGGTAGTTCTTGTTTATGATTTTGTTGGGGAATATTTAAAGTTTGATAAGCATACAGAAATTATGACAAATTCATATTTTTAATTTGAGCTAAGTGTACTATATGCTCTTGTTTTGGTATTTTGTCTGCAGCTCATGTTTTTGTTAATTTTTGAAACGTTCTTGAATTTTTAAATACGGAATTGTTGGATTTTTTTTTAGTTTAAATAGTTACCCATTATATTGAAAAGTATTTCTTATATACCTAAAATGGTTTGTACGGGAATTATAGTGTGGGAAAATGATTCAAAACTTACTGAAATAGAACATAGCAGAACTGTTTCTCCAATTTCTGAATCAGTCATGTCAAGGTGGCTGGGCAATCACTTATTTTTCTGTTTAGTTCCAAATTCAAAGTTTTCTAATGTCTTCTATGGTCCTTTTCTTGATTTTCTTGAGCAACTCATAACAGGTGGCAATAACAACTAATAAGTGATGGTAATATCCTAAAACGGTGTTTATCAGATAACCAGTGCAATTGGGAAACAGTAAGAGCTTCATATTTATATTCAAATGTTGAGCAAAGAACAAATTTGGTCGATTTCTATATGGTTAGATTGTTTACAACTTACAAAATTAAAACCCAATAGAGGAGTTCTTCTCCTTGTCCAATCTGAGAAATTGCAGAGCCCTCCTATGTTGTTAGATTGTTCTTCACCTTCTTCCATCTCCTCATCATGAAAATTAAGCAACCAATAACAAAATTCATTAGCAGAATCTGCATCAAATTGAAAAGTGCAGAAAATTGAAAAAAAAATGGATCGAAAGGATAAAAAAAATCATACACGATTGTGTTTCGAATTTGATACAGGTTTGTTCATAGGAGAATGAACACAGTTTGTACTGGATGGTGACGCCTCGATGGAATTCAACTAGATATCGACGACGGTGCCTTCTCAAGTTCAATCTCAAGACCCTTCAACTCAGACTCAGGGCTCTCTTCTGTTTCGTCCTTTTTTTTCTCCGCGCATAAATGAGCCGGGTTTGGCGCGCTTGTTTTGGCGTGCATATACGGTGGATGACTTTGGCGGGGTTTGGAGAGTGCTTTTCTTTCTTTCTTTTTTTCTTTTTTTTTTTTTATTTAGTTCCTTGGGATTTTTTTTTAGAAAAAATAAATAGGAACAAGAGAATTATCTATAATCATTATTTAAAACAAAATCGGATTTTTATTTTTCAAATTCTACACGAAAGGGCGTATAGATAGATTTTTTTTTTTATTTTAATTTTTCAAATTATACAAGAAAGGAAGTATAGATAGATTGCTTCTTTTTCGTTTCAAAAAAAAAAAATTGCAACTTTTCTTTATTTGATTGAAATTTGTAATGCTCTTTTTTAAAGAAAATATTTAATGCTCTATTCCTTATTCGAAAAAAAATGTAGCAACTTTTTTTCTTTAAGATAGCAATGCCTAATGGGTGGGGGCGTGTGGACGTGGGGAAGTTCTTGGAAGTTGATGTCTAATGGTTTATTATTATTCTTGTTGTTGTTGTTATGGAATGAGATGTTGTTTTTTATTTAAAAAATACATAATATGATTTTATTTTTTAAAAAAAAGAAAAATTGTACGAAATAACATAAATTTGAAAGTCATAGTAGATGGCAGCATGTTTCGAGAAATTAAACTTGTAGCATTTTTTTCTTTTTTTTTCTTTTAAATCTTGTTCTAGCCCCGCTTGTTAATCTATTGCAACCTGCACAATCACCTCCTTCACGAGCTCATTTTCTCTCTCACAATCGTATGAGTATGACATCTTGTAATAGTCTTGTCGCCACTTGTTATGGATGATTGGTCTAGTCTCAACTCAACAATGGGCCCGATATCTTGATAACGCTTGTCCAATGGAGGAACATGTTTTAACAGCAACAATGGGAATGAGAGGGTTTCTTATGACGGAATAGCCAATTTTGGAGGTTGTGATGGTTTCTCGTGTTCTTGACATGTCGAATTGGTGCTATCTGGAGACAACAATTTAGGAGCTCATGATCGTTGACAACTGCAGAGATTGAAGGTGGGGCATTTCCAAATTTTCAAAATAAACCATGCTATTACTGTTAGAAAACTGATAAAAGTATAGGATATTTGAGAAGTGTGGTTAGAACTAATTTTCATTAAAAACATGGTAGCATATGAGAGTTTCACACTGTAGCAATTTTTTGTTTTTTGTAGTAGCAATTGGTTCCAACTAAGAGTCAAACACCCTAGTAAATACGACTTCTATATATTAATTATGCAGGGCAAACTGAGGTGGGGTGGTGATCAGAGATAGGGAAGACAATGATGGCAGGGCAAGTTGGTGAGGTTAGAAAGGTTAGGGTTTTCTTTGAGTCGATGTTATTCTTTTTTTTTTGCTTTAGATTATATTTTATCTTTTTTTCAACTGTAATTTTGGGAATTCATGAGGTCAAAAACGAGTGTAGACCAAGATAGGTATTAATTTGTGCATTAAATGTAATATAAAAGTATAAAAGTATACATTTGATAAAATAAAAAGTCGAAAGTATATATTATAAAAGTACCTAAAATATAGGTATAAAAAAAGGCAAATGACTCTTATATATATATATATATATATATATGAAGTATATTATAGATGTTACACGCTGAGGGAGACTACGTAATGTTATCATTTTGGTAAAACTAGTATAACAGGGCTGTTCTAAAAAGCAAATGGGACTACGTTTAGCGGGTGTTCTATGTTATTACTCTTAGAAAAATGAGAAAATGTAAATACAACTTCTATATAATAATTAGGCACAAGGCACTACGGTGAGGTGGTGGTCAATGAGGGCAAGGTAAGGTAGTGAGGTTAGGAAGGTTAAGGTTTTCTTTGAGTTGATCATTATTCTTTTTTTCTAATTTAGATTAGATTCTATCTTATTTCTTATTTTCAAGGGTATTTATAAGCTTAAAAACAACCATTGATCAAGAAAAGGGTGTAAATTTTTACATTAAATGTAATATGAATGTATACTTTTGATGAGATTAAAAATCAAAAGTATATTTTCTAAATAGACTTAAAATATAGGGTATAAAAAAGGTAAATATTCTTTTATGTATGAAGTCTTCTATAGACTTTATAGGCTTAAGGAGACTACAAGGTGTTGTTAGTTTGATAGGACTAGTTTTATAGGTGCGTTCTTAAAGATAAAAAATAGGGTTAGTTTTATAGGCGTTTTCTAAAAAGGTAAAAAGAAAAAAACTAAAACCAACAGCCATCAATACGAGAAAACCAAGTGTAGCAAATTGAAAGTTCAATTTCAAATTGAACCCTTAAGTAAATGACAAATTCATTGTTGAAATATGTATGGTTCCTAGAAAATTCAATTAGTTTAGCATGTACAGCGAAATTTTGAAATATTAACTTAGTTGTTTGTAGTCTAACATATGATGCTATAAACCAAGTTATTCCATAACTACACATATGATGCTATAAACCAAGTTATTCCATAACTACACATATGATGCGATAAACCAAGTTATTCCATAACTACTTGCACTTATGTAGACCAATATCTACACTTCTGTTGAAACTATTGAATCTCTACTCTCAGATTTTCAATTTTATTATCCTTCTGCATATTGTTGTGTGTATAATTGTCTACATTGGGATTTCTCCTTCAACCATACTAGTGTGCAAAAGCACTAAAGGTGAGTGATTAGAGTTATTTCTCTAAGAGTTTGCACCTAGATAGTTTCAGAATAAATGAGGACCTAGCACCATATTACGAGACTCCAATCAGTCTTATTTATTTTCTTTTATTTCGTGTGTATCCTCATGGATTATCTATAGTCAACTTAAGTATAAGTTCCATTTTACTTTCTTGATTATTTTATCGCAAAGTTTTATTTTTTTCCTTATTTAAAAAAATCCATTCATGGCAAATTGCCAATAGAAATCATCCGATTACCATATGTATCCAAACGGTTAACACTTTGAGTCTAGTTTGATATGTGACTATTACTAGATAGGGTGTTAGGCAAAGTTGGTTTTGTTTTAACCAACTTTTTGGTTAGGGAATAGCATAGAGCTCTTACATACTACAATAAAAAACAAAAAATTGCTACGGTGTAAAGCTCTCACATGTTACATTGTTTTGAACTAAAAAATTAGTTCTAACTAATTCTGTCAAACACTCTAGTATATCAATGTGTCCACCGTAAGTCAATATTGTTTTGACGACCAAGATAAAATGAGTCTTCAATTGGATGTAAATCCTCATTATAACTTTATTATGAATAAAGGGCTTTTTCTTATTCCACGTAGATCCTCGTTACAACTTTATTATGAATAAAGTGCTTACTCTTATTCCATAATCTTACGATCATATTTTTCCACATATAAACATCTTATGATAGTATCTTTCTGCATATAAACCCCATATATGCATGATCCAAGATTTAGTAATAATTGTCACAGTATTTTTGTTTGCTTGTCATATAATCAACAATAAGCAAATAAATAGAATGATTTATTATTGAACATAAAATAGAACATTATTTATTTACTGATATTCAAATATTCGTTAAATAAAACACTAGCATTTAAACTTAGAGCACTAATCCTAAATTCACATATAAGCGTTGATACTCATTTAATTTATTAAAAAAATACATCATTTCAAAATAATGAATATAACTTGATAGTGTTATTTGTATAACTCGATTAGAATTCAAATTGATCACAAATACTCTAAAAACAAAAATTGAACTTAAAATAATATTTTTTTTTCTAAATAAGCACTTTTATATTGTCTATAGATTTACTAATATAAGGCCAAATCCCATATATGATTATTTTGTGACGAGTTTTTCAGTCATCCTTTGAATTTGTTTGGTAAACATAATTTGGTAAATTCTTTAAAATTAGAATCATAACTTGTATATTTTAAAAACCAAAAAGAGTACATAAATATGTACAAAGAGTACTGTTCACCCGTTCTTTTATATACATAATATCACATAATATTCATAGGTAGCTGTGACATGTATATGTTTATTAATGTACATGAATAAGTATAATACATTATACAATATAGAAAAAATGTATAAACACTAAATTTTGCCTAATTTCTTCGTTCAAGATAAAGGAGGGACGAAATAATTATTTGATAATTCAAATTAAATTTCTTTTAAAGGAAAAAATCAAATTTGATGCGATAAGATTTGTTTGAAATTTATAAAAGCAAAATAATTTTTTTTCTACGGAAAAGGGAACAAAACAATATTTCTTTAACATGTAAAGTTTGGGAATTGCAATCCTATAAATATATATATATATATATATATATATATATATCTTTTCCTTGAAGTTTCCTGTGCAGAACAAGGTAATCGTCTCAATAAAAATAAAAAAAAAATAAAAAAAGAAATCGATAAATATAAAACATCCATGTATAAAATCCATGCTAGCTTCTGATTTAGAAACAGCAGAAGCAGTTTTCTCTTTAAAAAAAAAAAAAGAAGGAAAGAAAGAAACAATAGAAGCAGATAACAAATCAGAGCCAAAAGTCGAAATTTCAGGGAAAAAAGTTGGCGCTAAGATTTTATGCTTTCTTTTTCGTTTTCAAATTTTGAAGTTTTTATTTAATAGAGCCATAGAGCAAATACCCCACGCATATTTTAAGCTTCTCCGTTCAATGAAAAAGAAAATAGCTTCCTTCTGCACTCTATACGCTTCATCTCTTCGTTCGCTACGCTGAGGAGCTCTGTAAAGCAGGTCGGGAAGTATTGGCTCAACGTGCAGGTAGCCTATAGAAATATATCTTCCATTATTTTTCTATTTTAAATAATACAAATAACAATATGTTTAATCCAAGCATGATTTGCTCTAAAAATGTTCCTACAGGCACAAACTTGCTTGGACTTCTTATGGCGCTTGCCGCTGGCAGTTTCGATGTTGAACTTTGTCAAGAAGGGTGTTGTCGAAGTTGCTGCTTGTGGGATGTTTGAAAATCAACACAGGGACCTAGATTACATATCATGCTGGATCTAGATGGGAAGGTTGTCTCCTATTTTTGTAGACAAAAATATAGTTATTTGACGTTGATCTTAACCTTAATGGCGTCCATGGAGGGATCTCTTTGCTCGTTGTTAACATTGTTTGACAACGATCTCCTAAAAGATCTTGTAGAGGCTGGAGATGTGGAAGACGGAATGATTCACATTCTGTTCAAATCTCTATTTTTTCCTCTCTTTTTTTCCTCTACTTGAAAGGGCTTTGTAATTTATTATTCGTTAATGTCTCAAAAATTTAGATGATTTTCATGTATTCATCCTAATGTTTAAGTTCTTTTTATGTATTTTACATATTTGGATGTATATTAGAGTGCAAGGCTTTGCAGAAATTAATTGAGAAGCATCATTTTTTTCTTCCCGTATTTGCTACAATAATTTTTTTAATTTAAAAATTTGTATTGTATAATTATGAATTATATAATTTTGCATAAATTGTCAAAGCCAAAATTATAAATCTATTAAAATTAATTTTTAATACAAAATTAAAATCCATGACATCTAGCAAATGTCATGGAAAGATCTAAATTCGACTTTTTTCTCAAGTTGTTAAAAGTTTTTAATAACAACGTTTTTAATCCGTTGTGAAATAAATATCGTTGAAATTGAAAAACTAAGATGACACTATTTTTATGTCATTAAAAGGTATTAACAACATTAAACTTGACATAAAAAAATGTCATGACTTGCCACAGCACCTGCATTCAACGACATAAGAATAAATGTCGTGAAATCCCATTGATGGCATTTTATAAATGTCATTGAAAAGGCTATTGTACCTAGCGTAAATAAAAGAGATTAGGGATTTTAATTTCTTATCTAAGATTGAGATTATATTCTTGGTAATGCTTTTTGCATATTTTAATCTTAGAAATAACAAAAATTTTTTGAATTGATTCGGAAGTAATAAAAAGTTTATGGACAAACCATAAGGGCCAAGATTCAATAGGAAACAAATCCAACGAGACACCAACACACATTGTTGATAGCCACCTCAAATGGATATGATACATAAACAAATTGAGAAGGTTAATAGTGTAACTCCCCTTTCGGACGTCACAAATATTGTTACATTCATTCTTTTTTTTTTTGTTTTCTTTATAGTTAATAAATTACTTGATTATAATTATTCTTTAAATAGCTTATTGACACCAAAATAATAAAACCATAATTTAAATAAAAATCAACACAACTTTTAAAATTTGCTTACACAGTTCGGTAAGCCGAATTTTGGACTTCGGCAGGCCAAACTTGACTGGGAGTCTGAACTTCAACCACTGGCAGGCCGTCCAAGGCTCTACAAAATAGGGTTTTAAAATCACTAAAATTGGTAGGCCGATTCAGGGTAATCGGCAGGCCGATACGAACATCGACAGACCAAACAATAATGATCGGTAGGCCAAACTACTGATAAAATCAAAATTAAATTTTAAATAAAATCTCAATATTTCAAAGTGTCGAAGGATAGATAATAATCATACAAAGTTATAGAAACATAGTTCAAATCTTTAAAACTCTTTAAATAAACATACTCAGATAATGAAACATAGTTTATAACTTTGAATTTCTTCCTTGGCATTTTTCTGTTTTATATCCATCCTTTCAAGCTCACACGCCTATTCTCACCCTCCACCTATTCCATAATCTTCTTATCCTTATCTGCAATATGATGTATAACCAAGTAAGCCAAAAGCTTAGTAAGTACAATTTTCAATCTCACAACATAAAACATTTTGTGAACATCTTTATGAAACATCATTTCCATAATCACCATAATCATAATATTGTATTAGGCATAGTTACATGTAAAACATATCTTTCGTTAACATTAACCACGTTAAAACTTTGTTCATTCTATCTTCAAGGGCCTAAGTGTTCCACCATTATCATCATTATAGGCGCACCATCATGAGAGGAGATGGGTAGCTAATCCCAAACCAAACATGACATCATAATATAAACATAACATAAACATGAGTGTGCAATACTTATTGAGGTGATACATATATACATACATAAATATATACTTTTATGCCTTTGAATACGTCATCATCAAAGAATGCATAACTTTTTGTGCATCAAACTTTCATAATAATACGTTAAATAAAACCGTCATAGAATCACCATAGGAATTTTCATGAACATAAACTTCAAACTTTTCACAAACCATATCATGTTGTAGGTGAAAATATACTTACTTGTTTAGCTTACTAAACCTTAATTGAAGATGACGTCGCCGCGGTCTTGATGTGCTCACTCCTTAATGTGTTCATGTCATACATTCATTTGAAATAAAATTAACATTTATCTATATTCAAGGAATCATCCAATACTATAATACATTATTCACACCTCCATTTCAAGAAATACATGAACACTAATATGTTTAACCAATTTATGAGTACTCATGCAAAAACTGCAATACTACTACCTGCCTGACCTTATGCATTCATAATTCAATAACTTCAAAATCACATATAATTAAAGCATGAGACTTTAGAGAAACAAAGCTAACACATAAACATATTATTATGATTTTTTGTTGGTCATAAAAAGTCCATTTGATAACCAAAACGAGTCACACATATCACAACATAAATTTGCTAGCATAAATAAAACAGTGAGCAACCCCAGTTAACAAGCCTAAAATAAATTATCTACTTCATAAAATAATCTCATAAAATTTCTGTATGTAGGAGACACCTAAAACTATAACATATTCAAAAATTACCTTTAAATAAATTCAATACAATCCAAAACATGCACAAGAGTTCAAAGACATCCTTGGTAAATATTCAATACAATCCAAAAATAACTTCAAACATATCTGGTAGTGAGCATCCTTGGTAAATATTTTCAAACAAATAACATAAAATTACTTTG
>CAMOHE010047393.1:20309-63550 GCA_946598075.1 Artocarpus hirsutus
AGTGATACTCTACTGGTGAGAATCTGAAACTCCCTGAGAGCTCTTGTTCACAAATCACGAACACTAGCTTTGGGTTCTCTCAATTGATTGGAAGGAGAGTCACCTTGAGGAAGAGCTGTACGTGTGAGCCCACACTCACTCCGATCGTGGATAGAGAGTAGCAAAGAAGACCAGTTGGTTGAGGCTCTTCTGGAACGTTACTTCTCTACACAGACTTCGGGAGCTTTTTGGCATATACAAGTTCAGTAAGATCAGGTTGATTTATACATATAGCATGTCAAACTTGTGTTTTGAAAAATACTATGATTTAAAATTTTTAAAATTCTGATGCGTATTATTTTTCCAACATTATCTACTTCATAAAATAATCTCATAAAATTTATGTATGTAGGAGACACCTAAAACTATAACATATTCAAAAATTACCTTTAAATAAATTCAATACAATCCAAAACATGCACAAGAGTTCAAAGACATGCTTGGTAAATATTCAATACAATCCAAAAATAACTTCAAACATATCTGGTAGTGAGCATCCTTGGTAAATATTTTCAAACAAATAACATAAAATTACTTTGAGTCCAAACTTATTATGACACTTTATATACACATAAATACAATACTAGAAATATGTTCATTGCCAAACAAATTCATTTACCTATAATAAAGCATCAAAGAACCAAGAAGTCTAAAATTTACAAGTTCACAACCATAAGAACCTAGTTCAAAGAAAATTCAACAACACATAAAATATTCATCATTTTACTGTGAGACTTTCCAGTTCAATGCTTAATATATACATGAATATATTTGCCAAATTTTGTACAAAATAACATTCATTTGCCCCTTAAAAAAAAAACCACATTTTTATATAATTTTACCAATTAGCAACACTTCAGCTATGAGTGGTAGGGAGAAAAAAAATTCATATCTCAACATAAAAAAATCCAAATAATGTGAAATTTTGAGGAACAGAACATAACACATACATGAACATCATACTAAAATTTCAATGCAAAGAAAAATTTGTAGACAAAGTTATGGGGGTTAGAACTCAAAGGAAACCGAATTTTCAGGAATGAATTCTTACCTCAAAACAAAAAAAATTCTTCTAAATTTTTCTTTGAATTTGCCCAAGAGAATACTCAAATTTTCATTTAATTATTTGCAACAAAAATTGGAGGAAGGAAGAGGAAGGAAATATGGAGAAAAGAAGAAGAAGGAGAGGGAGCATGAGAGAAAAGGGGAAGAGTGTCTAAGAGATTTTTTTTTTTGAAAGAGAAACGTATGTGTAAAAAAAAAAATTCAAATATGGAAGAATGTCTTCTTTATTGGATTCTTTTTGAAATGCTGAAAGAATAACGTGTAAAATGGAGGACATTAAGGGAAGGTCAAAATAATTGTTCTACTTACCCGATTTTGAATTGTGAAAAAGAGGAAACCTTATCATTTTATCCAATCATCACAAAAGTCAAATATTATCTTGCATAAATAAGGGACAAAACATGCCAATCATCAAAAATTACATCCAATCATATTTAATCATTAATGCCAAAATTTTAAAGGGTGTCTGTTGATTTTTCATCAACCATCTTTGGCCTGCCGATGGTTTACTTCAGCCTGCCAAAGTCATGAGGTCTGGCCTGCTGATTTAATTCATAGGCCTGTCGTTCTGTGAAGGACAATTCGGCTCGCTGAACTTGAAGGATCAACCTGTCAAACTACTACATACGCTTAAATGCAACAAAACCTTAATTTATTGTTAAATAATTATCAAACATGCAACATAAATGACATGAACATTTGGAGAACATCAATTCCACGTGACTGTCACCTGTCATAATACTCAAATAAAATAGTCAGTAACATAATATCATAAGGAGAAATACTTAATGTCATTACTTATCTAACAATATTCGTTACATGAAAATTTGGTAGGTGTTATAGTGATACCAACCTCCCAACCCATGATGAGGCCTTAATGAAAAAGTTAATGATTTTAGCATCGTTAGGGACCTCACAAACCCTAACATCCTAAAGATCACGCATAACCGGTACGATCATCTGGACCCATCTAATAAGATAAGTTATGGCTTAAATAATTAAGCATAAAACAAGTTGATAAGCAAGGATAAATTGTTTATGCATTTTTTTAATTAAATGAATTTTAATTAAGTTTTGCGAGACTAATTTCCTACTTGCTAAGCAAAAGCTCTTTAAGTATGTTCATGCCGTAGGTAAGAAAACTTGTCAATGACATTTGATAGGTAGTGGTGAGTGACGAGCGAATGGTCGAGATATGAATGGATACCGCTCATGTAATGTAATATTTCTACAATTTTAGTTTATGAATTTATATAAATTTTTATTCCACAAAATTATGTATGTCTTTAGTTTACAAAAGTTATGTGCATATAAATAGTAAATAAAATTTTGTAATTATGTTTTAAGAACAGAGGTTGTAATCATAAAACCTTCGTCTATAGAATTTTAATATTTTAAAAATGTTGCAGTAGACAATGCAACAAATTCATGAAAATTTTCAAATAAGAAAATTATAAGATTATTTAGAATTAAAGATGATTATAGGTGTTTTACGTTAAATTAAGAAGGGATTTTTTTTATGAATTTATTATCATAAACGTTTAAATGATTATGCTTTAGGAAACTATTATGTTGGACTTAAGAGAATAAGTTATAAGGAAATTCTTATTATGTTAAGTTAGAAAAAAAAAGATTAAGGTTTAAGAAACCAATATGTTAGTTTTAAGATATTAAATTATAAGAAAAAAAAATATAATGATAATTTTAAGTAAGGATTTTAATGAATATGTGTTATGAATTTATTATGAGAGTTTAAAGGAATATCTTTAAGAAATTAGTATTTTAGATTTTAAGTTATAAGAAACTATATTTCGATTAGTATAAAAGATTAAGCTTTAAGAAAGCATTATGTTTGTTTGAAGATAATAAATTATAATTAAAATATATAGATAATTTTTCAAAAATCTTGAAAATTATTATTGCTATGTTTTAAAAAATTAATGTTATGAGATATATAAAGGATTAAGTTTTTTTAGAAATTATGATTATGTTAAAATGTAATAATTAATAGTATTTTATTATCATGTTTAAGAAATTAATTATTATGTTAGATTTATGGAATTAAGTTTTGAGAAATGATTATTATTTCTTTTAAGGTTATATGCTAAGAATTCATTGTCAATATTTCATTTAGAAAAAAAAAAATTAGTCCACAAATTTCAATACTTTATGTTAAAGTAAGTTTAAGTTTATGATTATGTAGTTAAGTAACGGCCACATATATAGAGTTGTTACACAAATATTCCATTTTTGCAATGACAAAACATCACAATTGAGGCACATTTTTGCAACAACATGTCGTCATAAATAATCAAGTCTACGTCAGCATTAGCACACGTTGTTGCGATGACATTTTTCAAAATTGTTCATTGCTAAAACTGAAGCCACCTTATATTTGATGATGACTGTGACGACATAATTGTAGCAAATTTTTTGTGATTATTTGTCGTTGCAAATAATATTGTGATGATGTTGTTGCAAAAATATTATTTGCAACTAGTTGTTAGCAACGAAGTATTGGCGATGACATGTTGTAGCAAAAAATATATTTGCGACGACTCTCAAGAAAAGTCATCGCAAAAGATGCTATTTGTAGTAGTGAAACTTTATAAAACAGCTATAGAGGATAGTTTTCTTACAAACCGTGCTTTATTTACCATTGAGGACGAGTTTTAAAACGGTCATCTATTGTTATTGAAAGTGGATGGGTCCTCTACATACATCATCAACAAGACTACCCAAAATTTTTATAAAATAAAGTACATTATTACATCTTAAATTATTTGTTTTTTCATAATGCATCCTAAACTTTTAATTTTAACAAAATATATTCTGAATTTTGAAATTATTGGTAATTAAAATCTAATATCTAACAAGCATTAAAAAGCTTAGATAATCTTAGCCATGAAATTCAGGTGTGAGTTTTCTTAAGGATAAAGCTCATTATTTTAAGGAAAAAAATGAAACCTGACATATAAAAAAGAGTATTTAATGAAAATAAAAAGTAGCTATTGGATTTTAATTGCTAATGATTTCAAAGTTTAAAGTGCATTATATCGAGATTAAAAATTCAAGATGTATTATGTAAAAAAATAAATAATTTAAGGTGAAATAGCACAATTTATTCATTTTCATATGCAACCACTAATCAAATTGACACAGCCTTTCTTGCAGCACAATCGGCACTCTATGTAGAGCAATTGACATTGGTGGTTCCTAAACTCTTTTGTGATTATTGTTTGGTCACTGTTTTTTTTAATGTTAACAAGACATCTCCAAACACTAAAAATGTTTCCAAGTCAGCAATTCAAGTCCGATTCAATTAAGTATTTAATTGATATACTTAATTGATTGTACCACGGTCAAGGCATGTTCTACTATGGAAGGGTATTTTCAAATTAATAATAATGAATAATAATTTAAATAATTAAAAAGTTAAAATGATATTGGATGAAATGAAGCATCTCTTTCGGTTTGATTAAAAATCACTTTAACATAACGAAAGGGATTCCATTATTTTGTGCATGCTTCATCAATTCTATGGAACCTCGAAATTAGGACAAACTTTACCGTTGCTTGATGTTCTTATATTTTTATACCGGCTTAAGGTTTTTTTTTGGTGCATGCGGAAGAGAGAGGCAGGCATTTTTCATCCTCTTTATTGAGGGTCTTTTTGGCTTTTAGTCACTAAAAGAACATAAACAAAAGCTATAAGTTTTCAGTTAGTGTATGGAACCATATATTTTAAAAGAGCTTTTATGAGTTAAAATAGTTTCAATTTGTTTAAGTTACAAAAATATTATATTTAAGCTTATAATGTATTATTAACACTCAGGTTTAAGTTTTAAGTCTTCTTCAAAAGTGTTTTTTTAAAAAACCACATTTTGCAGCTTTGATAGGAAGCATTTTTAGAGAGCAAAATCACTTCAAACAGATCATCAAAACACTTTTAAAAGCAGCTTTTAAACTCAAGAAGTCAAAAACAACTTTTAAGAAGCCCTCCCAAATATGCCTTGAAAAAAGTTACTTAATAGTCAAGGGCAAGAAATTGTTGGAAATTTAATAGAATTGGACATAAAAGCTATAACCAAAAGTTCTACGAGAGAGTTTTTCGTAAATATTTTATGGGTCGGGGAAAGAAACAAAGAATATTATTTTTGTTGTTTTGAAAACTGAGGAGCCTATCGTGGTAAAGGCTATAATTACATGCAATTCCGTAATTAATCCATGCAGGTTTGTCCTTGATGTGTTGAAAATCATCATATCACTCCCCTCAAAAAGAAAAAAAAAAAGGGAAAAGAAAGAATGAAAGTCAACATATCACTAGTACGTGGACGGAGGCATTTCACAAAATAAGATCACTTTGAAAAAGATCACTCTGAGTTGTGTCATCACAAAATAAAAACATAAACAACAAAATTATCAGCAAGTCTTTCCAAAGAATAATTATATCTTGATTAATGCATATTCCATTCCAGTATTAGACTATGGAATACAAGTACATATATAAGAAATTAATCATGGTGGGATTTGGAAACACCGTATCATGGAAAAAGAAATTCTCCCTCTTTTTTCCTAGTCTGTGAATGTAAACATTTTGTCAAACCTTATTAAAGCTCTGTGTAATTTATTTTCTTACTTAGTTTTCCATATTAACTTTATATTAAAAACAGAAATATATTGAGAATGGAATATATAGAGAAAGGACTGATATGTTCTCATCTCAACAAGTGACTCTTTATAGATATAGAGGGAGGCTCAAGGGAAGCCCGCCCGTGATACATATTAAAGTCACTTCTAATTCAAACATTAAGCTAATTTAGATTTTATTTAAGCCCCAACCTTAAAACGTCGAACATTAATAAGGGTCAAGTACTTATTTAACCAAAGATAATAATTCTACAACTTTTGAAGCATAAACACTATAGAATTGGATCCTAGTTCTTTGCTTTCAAGGGCCAGAAGACTCTCAAACCCAGCTTCAGAAAAAGTACTATAGTCGCATTCGGGAGGACAGCTGCCATATAGATCTGTGCATGTACATATGTCTTCATAGTTGCATAAGCAGTTTGAGCAGCCTTTAGGACAATCGGAAGGATAAGTGTCACGACGTTGGAAAATTAAGTCCCTGTCCGACTTCCAAGCAGATATTGCAGCAGCCCCCGCTCTTTTTTAAAGCCGTTTAACATAAATATATATATATATATATATATATAGTTATAATTAGTACTCTTAATTAAGGGATCGGAAAAGAAGAGTTACATTTATGTCGATTTAAGGAGCAAAAACAATATTAAAACGAAATATATAAATGGCTAGATTCATATACCTTGTCGCGAGACATGATTATTTAGAAAATCTACATGAGCATTGGCTATTGATGTGGCCACGACTGGCAGCAATAGTCCGGCGAGAACCTTGTTGAAGGCCATTTCAACATTCATGTGATGTTAGCGAATAAAACTTCTGGGTTTTCCTGTCTAGGATGAGTATGAGAAATACGAGAGCTTCAAAGGATAAATATTTGTGTGTGTGTGTGTGTGTATGCAAGGGGACAAGCGAGATAGATCAAAACAAATTAATGACGAAATTGCATTCAATGTCTATTATTAATGCGTGTGTATATATATATAAGAAGAGAGAATAGCATTTTGAGAGATAATTCACTTGTTTATTTGCTAGTTTGGTTTTTTTAGTTTTTTCATTATTATTTTTTCCACCTTGCTTGCTTGCTAGCTTAGTTTTCTGTGATTTTTTTTTTAATTAAAGGGCTTGCTAGCTTAGTTTTCTGTGATTTTTTTTAATTTAATTTAAGGGCATATTTGAGCTTTTGACCTTAAGAAATGGTTTGAATCAGCCGGCTTTCATGTTACCTTGTTTCTTTTGTGTTCTAATTTAAGGGCATATTTGACTTTTAGACTTTACAAAATGGTTTGAGTAAGCTGGTGTACACATCTTTCTCTTTATTGAATAAGCTGATTTTCTTTTTATTTGCTTGTCGGCTTAAGTACTGATATATGGGTTTCCTCATGTGAAGTTGTGCGGTATTTTTTTTTCGACAATTTTGCATTACATTGTTTTTTCTTTGGAACATAATTACGTAGTTTAAGGGAGTGGAGAATGATAGTTTCTTTTTTCTTTTCATCAGTGAGTTTTTGTTTTCTCTTTTGTTTCTGAGTTTAGCTTTTATTTAATTAATGGTAAAATCTAATATTGTTAGGCTGTCTGAATTATATTAGAAGATACGTATCTTCCTACTTCTTTTTCTTCTTCTTCTTCTTTTTTTTTTCCCTGATTGACTCCATAGAACTCTAAATTTTGTGGAGGACAACAATGAAGATTTCTAAAAACGTAGAGAGAGAAGAGGAAACTGGAAAAGGAGGACAGGGAAAATTTTTTTGTTATTTTGTTGAACCAAAGTTGTCAAAAATCCAAGTATCTAATATTAGAATAATACTTCCTCCAACCAAAAAAAAAAAAGCAGAATAATACTTAATCCTTGCACTATGGACTTGAAACATCAAACATTGTAGTCCGTTAGCTATTCTTGTGACAGAAATCTCTGTTTAGAACAAAAATCTCGCATGCACGCTTCAAACAAGTAACGGTGATTGGGATTACTAACATCCATCATTATTCTAACTATCTAAATTTAAGGAGAGCCAACTCATTTTGTAAGTTTTCAGCCAAAAAAAAAAAAAAAAAAAGAGAAAGGATGAACCATAAAATTTTATGATTCTTGGGACTAATCCGTTTGTGTCTAAATTTTTGGGAGTTCTTGAGACGAGGTATGCCTTTCTCTTTCTCTTTTTCTTTTTCAAAAATAAGATGAAAATTAATAAAATAATGAAAGAGAAATGTCATAATCAACTCAAAGACATAAAACACAACTTGAAATTTTAGTGAGTTGGAAAAAATCTATGAAAAGTTTTGAAAGAGGAAATTTTAAGGTGACAATACCTTCAGCTAGAACGACAATTTGGTTAGTGCCGATTCCCTCACCAGTAAAGACGTTGGCCCTAGGAGCATGAAAATTGATTGAAATAGTGTCTAGACTGTTACACTTTCTATGGATTTGTCGAAGGGAATATTAAGATTTGGTAAAGGGAGACATGGTTTGAAGGAAGTTGAAAAGTTGAGACTTGGGCCCATAATTTTTCTATAAAAATTGAAATCCTTGAAAACTTTCAATTTTATAGGAAAATGGGACTGATATGGAAGGCAATTTAAAGTCCAAACGATAGCATAATAAATACGATAAGAAGATTGAGAGTCTTGGAAGCAAAATATGGGAAAACGACGCTGTTAGACTATAAGAGAGAAAATGAAGGTAGATCTAGACGAAAGGCAAAGCTGAAGCCAAAATGGAAAACACAAACACAAAATGATTAGAAAAGACTGATTGGCATAAAGACACATGTAAATTGAATAGACAAAAAGAGGCGATTAGGAATAAAAAAGTATAATTTAAATCAATTATTGAGAGATTTGTAACACTCTACAGCCTATAAATAAGGGTAAAATCTAATCATTTATGACACTTTTGTTGACTTAAGAATTAATAAGAATTTTTCAGATGTTTGTTTAATTCTTGAATCCCATTAAAGTAAATATATCATTGTTTGTCGTTTGAGAAAATTTTGACACAATTTTCTCACCAATCTTTTTGTTTCCTTCCTACCAATCGAAGGATCAATATATATTTATCTTTCATCATAATGAAATTCAGAAACGATTGAAAATAGACGCAGTTAATCTAACTTGTGTTTGCTTCTTTATTTGTTTTCTTCTGTGGTATCTTTCTTGATAGTGGAGATCTAGGGTTTCTAATACTTAATTTCACTAACCTCGATTGCGTTGGACTAGTATTATGCTTCGCTAATTATAACAGTTTCGACCCTTCCACTTTTATTTTTTTGGTTGCAAGGTTGATAATTTTCTATTTCACATGTTTTAAAGGTACAACATTACTAACTTAAAGAATTTTTAATTGAGATTAATAAAAGCTTTGATGAAATATTAAAGCATGTATTTCCAATACAATGTTAATTTTTTTTTAGGGGAATGCAATGTTAGATTGATGTGCTTATGTTAAATTTTGGCATTTAATTGTAAGAAAAAAAATCCCAATACAATGTCATTTTTATTCCAAATTTGTCATGCATTAAATTTGGTGACAAATTTTCCAGGAAGTATAGCAAATGTCAACTCATCTATTGTTTGCAAATAATGTCATTATCTTCTGCAAAGCTTCTATATCAGAAATGCTCATCATCACCTAAAGAGATTTTCAAAAAATCTTTTTTTTTTTAATCTTTGTGACGTTAAAACTCACTACTTACAAAATAGTTATTTTCAGGGTATTTTCTGACTAGGACCTACTGTCCTATTAGTAGTGCGATTTTAGTCTCATAGGATTAAATAGAAGTGCTTAAGATTTTTAGGTTGTAGGATAGGATTAATCGGCTCAATCTATGAACAATACTAGATTTTGAAATTTTCATGGGCAGCCACCATTTTGCTGAAGGGTGGAGGAGTTTATCGATTTTCTTGGCCTTTCTTTAGCAAATATCCCCATCGATGGACTCTATTAATGACTGTTAGATCTAGTACTTATTAAAATTATTATTATTATTATTATTATTACTACTACTACTACTATTCTTATTATTGTTAATTTGTAGATTTGATAGTTGAAATACAATTGTCTATTAGTGGATTACTTTTTCAATATGCATAGGAAAAATTACAACCCGGAAACAAAAAAAAAAAAAATGGTTTTTGTTTATCTTGGGGTTCTACTCTTAGGACATCCACGTATAAAATCGGTAATGATTACACTCATGATTCGTACTCAGTATACTTGGATTTGCTTCAATTGGCCGTGCATCCAATGCAGAAATGTAATGCTACTAATATCCATTAGTTGTTGCCTCTGAAGGAAATCCAAGAGGCCGAAAGGAGACCTTTTTAATTGCCACAGATATGGCTGTTATGAAAAGGCCACAAACGTTTCATGAGAGCCACACAACGCAACATGTTATTTTTTTCTCTTGTTAATTGCCACATGTAGGGCAGGCGGGCTACCACCATCCTTAGGGTCTTGGCCGGCCGGGACCTATAAAAAAATGAAGATCGTAATCACATCAGTTCTTGAAACAAATTATTGGTGAAACTTGGTTACTTGAGGGGGGGAAAAAAGTCAGTGAATGATAATGCGAACTTTTTATTCATGTATGTATTTTTTAATCTTTTTTAAACTAGGGTAAATTTGGCAGAAACATAACCTATGATTGAGGAACGTCAAGCAAGTGCAATCTGTGCACCTTACAGGAAAGCGATCCTGTTCATGACACTCGCATTTTTATGGTCCGGAACATTTGCATTAGATATTATTGTACTAACTTCTGGGATTTGCTTTCTAGGATGAATGGGAAGTATGGAAGCTTGCGTTAGGATGCCTTTAAAATAGATGCAAATATAGGAAGAGGAAATTAATTGATAAGATCATGAAAATAAATGAGCAATATATACACCACAAGGAAATGAACTTTTTGTTACAAAAAAATGGGAGCGAAAATTACCTTTTTGAGACCAAATTTTGGTAGTAGAACAAAATAAGAGAACTATTTGCTACTAAATTTGGTTTCAAAATCCGAGATAACTGTAGCCAAATTTAATTTGATGATAGAAAATGTAATAGTTTGGCACGAAGACTTTTTGGTCATTTGATTAAACTTTTAAGAGTTTTTTGGAAGTATGTTTTTTCAAAAATGGAATGGTTCTGACACCATCAACTACAAGAAAAATTACATTTAACGACATGTAATTTTTAAATGTCGTTGAAAAGTACGTACAATGACATCTCCAACAAAGATGTCGTTAATAACATTTGAAACAATAATTAAAGGTTTCCTTTTAACGACAATAGTTTAGTGTCGTTAAATTATTTAATGACAAGTAGGAGACGTCGTCAAAGCATTGGAGATTCCACGACATCCCTTATAGACGACATCTTGACCAATGTCGTTTATAAGGGGTGTCGTAGAATCTCCATGGCTTTAACAATATTTCCTACTTGTTGTTAAATAATTTAACGATACTAAACTATTGTCGTTAAAAGGAGACCTTTAACACGGCATCTATATAGATGTCGTTAATTATTGTTTCAAATGTCGTTAATGACATCTTTGTTAGAGATGTCGTTGTATGTACTTTTCAACGACATTCAAAAATTACAAGTTGTAAATAATATGTCGTTAAATATAATTTTTCTTATAGTGATATTACTTTCACCTATTTGATTTTTCGAGAACCAAGTTGTAAGCTGAAAACTTAAAAAATAAAAATATTGCATCGAAGGCTTACCATAATATTTTCCTACTTCAATTTATTTGTCAACCTAAAATTCAAATTCTCTTCCAATTTATCTGTTCTCTTTCTGTCAATTTATAATAAAGATTTTAAAAAAGGAAAAGAACCAATATTGGAAACAAAAATTATATGAAAGAAAGAGTTAACAGAAGCTAGAACTATTGGTCATGTCACATGTAGGTCCGTTCATGTGAGACCCTTAAACTTTAAGGTCTCCTTCACTTTGTCCTTAAACTTAAAAATCCACTTTATTTCTTAAACTTTTAAAACTCCTCACTTTGTCCTCTAAATTTTAAAAATTATTATTTTGCCTTTTTTTTTTCAAAGCTTCTTATTTTGTCTTCTATTTTTTAATTTTCTATTCAAATAGATAGAATTAAACCCAAATGATTCGTACTGGGTCACTTATAAAAGCAAAAATAAAATTTTAACCCTCTCAGGTTTTGTTTCATATTTATATTCTCATTTAATAGTTTTATAATCTGCACTCATTTAAGAAGGGTCTCTATGCGTATTTTTTCTCGATATGGCGGATTTGGGCACGGGAGGTTTGGTTTTTTTGAATGACGAGTTGGTGGATAAACAAACCGTGGAATGCCCGTAGAATAGCGGGTGGTTTGTGGGTGGTTAGTGGCGAATGCAGGCTGGTTCAGGTGGTTTGTGATGGGTTGGGCTTCTACTATTGAGTCTAATGTATTTTTTTAGTTTTCTTTAGTTTTTTTGACTCTTTATGCAGCGTACACTTCAATGTTGTCTACTTGTCTGCCACGCTGCACCTGCACACGCTCTCCACCGACTTCCTTTTTTTTAACTCACACTCTTTTTCTTTTTTTTTTGAAAAACCACACTTTCATGTCAATATCTTTGCACACACTGTATACATATATAAATATATATAACACTGAATCAACCTTTTTTAGCCTTATGATATAAGAATATGTGTAATATATCACACAGTTGTTGGTCAACAGGCAAACGCACACACTGTATTGCACTCTTTTATTTCTTCTTCTTCTTCTTCTTCTACACGAGTATTTTTTTTTTTTTTTCATATTTAGGTACAGGTAAACGGATTGAACAAAATGGTTAAGAGGTGTTGGGTATGGTTTTAGGTGGTGGTGATTGTAATGTCTGAATACGTATATAGTGTCTGGATTTTTTTAATTGATTTGGGATGGAGGGGATATACGGAAAGAGAATGAGAGATAAAATATTGAATGTCTAAGTCGGTGATGAGGAGGGTAGATGTTAGATGATGGTGTTTGAACAAAATGATTTTTTTTTTAATTTTTATTTTTGTGAGAACTGAGAAGAGATGAGGGGGAGAAGTTGAGATTGGAGAAGGACAACAGAAAGAGGGTTATTGTTCTGGAATGTGTTTTCTTAGTTTAAAAATTAGTTTTTTTTTTTTAAATTAATTGACGGCGGGTCCGGGTTGAACCCATCACGCAAAACGTCAACCCACTGCCTGCCTACCTATGCATGTTGGCGGGCGGCTCAACCCGTCATAGGACGGGTTGATGATGTGGAGCCAAAAATTTCGGATGGGGCAAGGCGGGGAGGTCGATGGGTGCATGATGGATTTTGTACTGCGGTAGTTCAAAATACGATAATGCGAAAAAAAAAAACCTTTTATATTAGAGCTAAAGAGAAAAAAAAAAAAAGTTAACAAAAGGTAGAAGTGCTATAGGTCCTATGACTTGTCGATCACCCCAATATATAGATTTGGAAACGTTATCATGGAAAAAGAATTTTAGCATTTATTCAATTACAAGATAATTTTTTCTTTACATACCAGAAAAGAAAGGAGAAAACAACACATGTAGTTAGGGGCGGGGCTACACATAAATCAAAGAGCACAATCATCGCCTTAAACTTTTTTTTCTTTCATTATTGTATATAAAATTTTATAAAAATTGCTTTCTGCACCTCCTAAAATCCCCTCCCCCTACTAAAATCCTATTCTGCCATCCGAAATTCTATATTACCTTTATTTAAATTTTTTTTAATAATATTAGTATATGTTCTGCCCTCTTGATTAAATTTTCTAGCTCCACCATTATAGTGAAGCATTGATTAAATTTATTAAAATTGTAATAATTACCAAGTGACGAATATTGCTTATAAAAAGAAACACTCATATAACATTTTTACAAACGTGTGAAAAAATGATTGACAGTGTTGGATTTTATATATTAATGTTGGCCACGTTTGGAATGCATGATATAATAGTATTAGATAGCATTTGTTAGAGTATTAGATTGGAGCGGATAGAATTGGATTTTTGTTAACATGTCCTATGTTTGGTACCCTAAAGTTAGGATAGCATAGGACTTGGCATTAAATAGCAACATAAAATTTTATACCAATCTTTTAAAAATGTTGAGGCAAACATGGCATTATGATCTCTAATCCCAGTCCAGTCCTTTATAGCCCCTACCGCGTGCCGGTAGGGAATTATACATGCCGAGACATCAAATTTTTAACTTTTGTCGTAGCTATCTACGGCGGTATTATCTTCATTTATGGTTATTTATCTTGCATGTGTACCATGTGTTTTTAACTATATTTTAAAAAAAAAGGTCCGATTTCCTTATCGAATATCTTATCAAGTGTATACCTTGGGATTACATTAAAAAAAAAAACACCTAATCACATAAAAGAAACTGGTTTCCTCAGTCATGTTGCTATTCTTGAAGATTTTCTTTGCTTTTTTAAGTTTTGGCTTTGTTATTTCCACTCTCTCTGTTTTAAACTCCCTTCGGAGTTGTCTAAAAATTCCTTTTGTAATTTACGACTTCAATATTTTTCATTTAATCAGTTTTGAGTAGGAATTTTGATGGAAGAGTTGGTTGTAGTATAACCTTTGGAAGGATCAAAGCCTCTGGCGTTGAGCTCGGCGTGCTCTTGGCAAAGGGCACAAGGTGTGCAATAGAAATGAACACAGCATTCTGGGCAAGGCTCCTCCGGTAACCCGAACTTCTCGTGCAGTTTCTCTACGTAAAAGCACGAGTACAACGAGTGGCATTGGATCACCATGAGTTAGCCCTCCGCACCATGAGCCACGTGCTATTGTCATGACAAAGGATTTTTAATTTAAAACTTTCACACATGATCATGATGAACAAACTCCAATATATATATGCACACACATATATGTATTCCAATGTGTATATATATATATGTGTGTGTACACGCACACACACACACACACATATAATCCAGTGTTTCTGCAACTTGGCCGAAGGTGATGCATGGGATGAGGCATGTTACACAACCAAATTAAATTACAATATCGCCTGTGTCAAAACTAAAAATGGAAAAAAAATGTTGTGACCAAAGAGTAAAATTGTTTGGTTTCTTTCCAAATTTTTATCTCTAAATGGAATAAAAATGAAAAAAAAAAAACAAAAAGAAAGATATGTAGCAGGGAAAAAGCTGAAGAGAAGATATTACGGGTGTCAGGATTTTCTCCACCGCTACAAAAGCCAACAGACCGGTTGTATAATTGTTGCACTCAAGGGCCATGATCAATACCCATAATGCTTACTGACAAGGGTCAAGGATATTTTCTTTTCTGAAGTAATTGACGGAGGGAATGGTAAACAAAAACGTTACAAAATACTAAAGTCTCCGACTGATGATTAATTATAAATCATATTTATTATTTTTAAGTGCTCAAAATTAATCGACAAATAATATTCACTCCAATGTTTCGCCCGCTTTAGTTAATATTTCTTGTCCTTCTTGATTATAATCTTAGGTAGAACATGGCAAAGGTCTTTTTCGAGACCTTAATTATATACAATTATGAGCTTTGGCATAATCTATATTGTTCGTATATATTTGAAAGTTTGTTATGATTGTTATTTTAATATTACCATTTCCTTCTAGCTTACTACTAACTTTATTCGACAAAGCTGTCCTAAGAAAAATTCATAACCTCGTGTCGTGACGTACGTAAAAAGTTCGCAAGTACGTACCAGTGTCTTAAAAAAAAAAAAAAAAAAGTTCATTGTTTCTCTTAAATTCCACTCTGAATTTTTAATGGCATGTATATAGTACAACATTACGGATAAAATGCTTCCCAACATTATCAGTTTTTGCTCCAAAAAAAAAAAAAAAAAACAATTTAACGCTTATCTTATTCCGCGCTATCGACTTTATTAAAAAATAAAAAGAAAAAATCCCTCAAAAAAAAAAAAAAAAAAAGGGGACAAGGAAAAAAGATAAAATGCTGAGAATCTTCCTTACATTAATTTAGTCAAAATATGTCTAGAGATCTCTTTCACCCCTCTTATTATGCAAATTCATGTCTTAAATACCTATGTGTTTCTTGAAGATACCAATTACCACGTTTATTTCTCATCTCTCGTGTTTTTAAGATATGTCTAGAAATAACCATTTGCTCCAATTTGGCCTGTTAATTTTTAAAATAACCAATACTACTCTCAACAATATTAATAATAAAAAATACACAAAACATCTCCCATATTTAGTCAAAATACCATTTTTTTCCCAAACGCCTAACTTAACTATTATGTTCATAAAAGCAATCACAAAATACTACTTGAGGCTAATTCTTTTCACTCTAGGAAGATGTTTCGTAATTACGGGTATAGCCTGACAGTAAAACCACACATGATTTCACCTAAAAATGAAGAGTTTAAAGCCCTCCCTCAAGTTTAAAAAATAATCCATTGTTTTTTAAGTACATGATTTTTAGCATTTGTGTTGTTGACCTTTTTTTTTACTCATGTCTCCTTTTTAAGTTTTACTCATTTTCTAAAACAAAAAATTGATGTTTATCTCCTCATATACACTTATGGCACATATAATGTTTAAGAGGATTTTGATTAGCCTTAGACAGAGAATGACACGCTAAATGTTTAACCTTTCTTTTACAAGCTAATTTAGTTATATAATTTCATAATCAAATTTATTTCTTAAAATGAGTTTTTGCTGCATTATAGATAAGAACTGGTACAATAAATACTTAGAAATTCTTGATTTATTGTGGACAAAAAGATGACATATTGTATTCTTAAATCTTTTAATAAATATATATTTTTAAAAAACTAAAATATATTAAGTAAAACTCTAGAGTAGATCCTTTAGAGGTCAACATTTTCTTGAATATGTTTCCTTTAAAATTTAACCACGTTTCTCGTTGTTGAAGTTCCAAATCATAAAAATGTTAAAAATAGAAAAACTTGTAAAAATTGTAAGAAGTTAATTTTCATTTCTAGCTCGTTAAACAATTAACTTGCACTCTACAGAAATAATAAACTTGATATATTTGGACTAGGATTCTTTACTTAAAACTCGACCTCGGACTCACGATGATTTTATTATTTATGACAATCTTATACTTAAAATTATATCGGACTCACTGTTTGATGCCTATTCCTAATTAAATAAAAATGAGATATTTACCTGCTAGATCCAAACTATCGATACCGTTTTCATTTTTGTTCGCCAAATTAGTTACACGTACAGTTATGAAATCAACAACTTAAAAAATTGAAATGTTCACCTGGAATCCAAACACGTTCGGATTTCTGTTAACAATTTTCGTAAACACCAATTCCTTCTTTCTCGAACGGGGCACGACATTCAACATTGATTTAACGCAGAAATGTAAGTTTAGCTTCAAATAAAATTTAACATTTTAAAAAATGCATAATTAGTAAAGAATATTGTGAAATATACCCATGTTTGTCCAACTCAGATGCACATACAAACACACACAGAGATATAATATGTATTCAAGTGGCTGAACTTTTTATTGAAAGATAGGTCTTACATTTTATTTAGCACCCCAACCTCAAAATCGAACAATATAAAGGCTAGGGATCAAACTGTCGGTAGTACTTTATTAGCCGAAAGTCTTTAGACATTTATTTATTTATTTATTCATGGCATAAGAAGTTTTTAGACATTCGGACGATAACATATTTATACATAGCACTCTAGAACAGGATCGAGTTCTGAGCTTTCAAGGCAGACGGAAAAGTTTCCCTACATGTGCGAGGACAGGAGTCGAGCTTATCTTTGCAGCGACAAAAGTGTGGAGTAGTAACCAAACATTCGCAGTCAGAGCAGCCAGAAGTACAGCTGCCTTGAACCCAGTCCGTACAGGTGCAATATCCTGCACTCACATCACAACGGCAGTCGTCGCAGCACTCAAGATCTGGATCAGCTGTTTAATAATACAATTTAGTTGCAATTAGTACTCATAATTACGGAATCCAGAAAGAAAAAGTAGTATTCTGATAGTTTAAGGAGCCAAAACAATACTTAAATCGAAATAGATTCCTACCAGATTGAGAGGCATGATCTGAGACCTTATTAAGAAAATCAAATCTAGCATTGGCTATTGTGGCCACGGTCAGCAGCAATAGTACCACGAGAAACTTGTTGAAGGCCATATCGATCTTGGGTAGATGGGATATTATTGAAACTTCCAGGACTTGCTCTAGCACTCGAGGATGAATATGATGGAAAATATGAAAGCTTCGTAGGAGGTATAAATAGATGTAAAGGAAGCAAAGGACATGAGAAAAATTATTTGCATTGAAGGCTGTTTAATTAATTAATTAATTTATTTTTAATAAATTGAAGGGATAAAACCACTATCAATGCACTTGGAAATATCATAACTAAGTTTGTACGTTCTAAAGCACCAATCCTATACCGAGTCTCCTATACCAATATTATTGCTAGAAAAAGAAAATAGGAGGATGAAGAAAACAACATATTTTTGAAACTTTTAAAGTAAATATCAAGTTTTATGTAAATAATTTATTCATTGTGTAAATAAGAATTACATGCACTGTAAGCAAAGGGAAGACAAATTATTTACACTGTAATCCGTGCAAATCGGATTGAAAATTTTCATAATTTGAAACCAGTCTATAATTTTCATAATCCAATCAAATCTAACTGATTGGATTGGATTGAACAGATAGATGCATTCCATGAACATTCTTAAGTAAAAGATTAAAAATCAAGCGAATTCACTAAAAAAAAAAAAAAAACAATCAAGCAGTTCTTAGAAAAAGGGAAAAAGTGAAGGGTAAAAAAGAAAAAAAAAAAAAGTTGACGACGAAGAGCCTGCTCCAAGGCACGTAATAATGGGAAATAAATCGTCGACAATAATGGATCCCAACGTTGAGACCACCTTAAAAAGTCCCCTTAGTGTGTCTGAGGGATAAGCATTACTTTTTTTTAGACAATAATAAAAATAGTAAGTGAAAAAAAAGAAAAAGTGAAAAAAAAAAAGCAAGCGACTATTGTTGTTCCAAGCGTCGCTTTCGTATTTGTGGACCAATTCAAGGTGAAAAATGGTGTTGCTTATACTTAAAGGGCAAATAAAAAAAAAGGAGAGAGAGAAGTTGATGACAAGGTGCCTATAATGGGAAAAAAAATTATTGACAATATCCGAACCAAACATTAGGAGCACCCTAAAGAGTTCTATCGGTATGTCTTGGGGAGATGGGCGTCACTTTTAAGTGCGTTGTAGAAGAGTACAAATAAAAAAAACTGGTCAGTGATACAAAAATAATAAAAATAACGTACTTAAAAAACAATGCATCATTTTTAGGGTATTTATTATCTCTATACTATAAGAACATTTTTAGAGTTGTAGGAATTTATGATTGACCGGCAACATTAGAAATCTCAAATTCTTTATTGTAAGAATTTGTTTCCTAAAATACAATGAACAACGGGAAGTTATTCATTTTCGTCCTTGTATATGAGGTTAGATTGGAGTAGACAAATTTTTTAATTAGGTATGTTAAATATGGTTAATAGAAACTTTGTCTATTTGCCTTGT
This sequence comes from Artocarpus hirsutus, assembly GCA_946598075.1. Taxonomy (NCBI): domain Eukaryota; kingdom Viridiplantae; phylum Streptophyta; class Magnoliopsida; order Rosales; family Moraceae; genus Artocarpus; species Artocarpus hirsutus. The sequence continues at coordinate 39,628 of CAMOHE010047393.1, forward strand.
AAATGATAATGTATTGTAAAGATTTCATTTTGTTATTAGGGTCTACTAATGGACAACAGAAAAGATTGGTCACCGGTGCAAGGAAAAAATTGTCAACAAAATTGTCGAGGTTTTGAATATTTATGGATAATGTTAATAGCAATGTTGATTTGATAGATATATTCCAGGAAAAATGGACATTTTGAGAAAAACTTAAAACTTATTTTTAAAATTTGACAAAATGCTAAACCAATCGATGTTGCTTAATGGTTATTAACACTAATGCCCATTAAACTTTAAGGTCTTTCCCATTTCCCTCTTAAATTTTAAAAGTTATCATTGTATCTTTTGAACTTTAAAAACTCTAATTTTACCCCATAAAATTAAAAACCACCACTTTGCCCTGAACTTTCAGATCTCCACACTCTTCCTCTTGAACTTTCGATTTTTTATTCAAATAGATGGAATTAAATCCATGTGATTTGCATATGGGTCATCTATAAGGGCAAAATAAGGTATTTTTACTCTCAAGTTTTATTTCATGTTTAATTCTTATGTTAGGCTTCTTTTTTTTTTTAATTTTTACTTAAACTCTCATTTAGAAAGGTTTTTCTGCATATTTCTTTTCATCTTTAATGCATAACTCATTTAATTAGTTGATATTGTTTGTTGATATCCAGATTTTAATAATAAAAGAGATGGGTTATGCATTATAGATGATGAGATATCGGTGAGTAATTTCAACTTATTAAATGATAGTCACACATTAAAGACAAGAAGAAATGTGCATAGGGTTTCCTAAATGAGAGTAGATTAAAAAAAAGGCTTTAAGTGAGAGTATAAATATCAAATAAAACTTAAAAGTGATAAAATTATATTTTCCCCCTTACAAATGACCTATGTGTGAATTACGTAGACTTAATTTTGTCTATTTAAATGAAAAATGGAAAGTTCAAAGGGCAAGGTGAAGAGCTTTGAAAGTTCAAGAGATAAAGTGGTTATTTTTAAAATTCAGGAGGTAAAGTAAAAGAGACCCTAAAGTTCAGGAGCTATTAGTATTAATAACGCTTAACTTATACCAAGTGAAGAACATGATTATAATACATTTTTTATCTAATTAGAGAGTTCTTTCTCATAATATATATTCTCAAAAAAATCATCATAATTATATGTTGATTATGATTCTAATATTATTTTGCATACTTACTACAAGAAAAACTATATTTAACGATATATTATTTACAACATGTAGTTTTTGAATGTCGTTGAAAAATACATACAACGACATCTCTAACAAAGATGTCATCAATGACATTTGAAATAATAATTAATGACATCTATATAGATGTCGTACTAAAGGTCTTATTTTAACGACAATAGTTTAATATCGTTAAATTATTTAACAACAAGTGGGAGATGTCGTCAAAGTCTTGGAGATTCGACGACACCCCTTATAGACAACATTGGTCAAAATGTCGTTCATAAGGAATGTCGTGGAATGTCCAAGGCTTTGACGACATCTCCTACTTGTCGTTAAATAATTTAACGATACTAAACTATTGTCGTTAAAAGGAGACCTTTAATACGGCATCTATATAGATGTCGTTAATTATTGTTTCAAATGTTATTAGCGACATCTTTGTTGAAGACGTTGTTGTATATACTTTTCAACGACATTTAAAAACTACATGCCGTAAATAATATGTCGTTAAATGTAGTTTTTCTTGTAGTAACTTGTTAAAACAAAATACAACAGTATAATAGAGTAACAATCCTACAAATATATCGTATGAGTAACAACAATAATTTACAGTAACAGATAAACAAAAAGAAACAAGTTAAAAATTAAAACTTTTGTAAAACATCTATTTGCATGAAAATAAATGGGTTATTTTTATAGTCATTAAAAATGAACAATTCAAAAAAAATGGAAGCAAAAATTCAAAACAAAATATAACTGTACGTTTTTTACGAAATTGTTATTTGATGGCGAAACCAAATCTTTTGCTACCGAACATGTATTTTGGTAGCGAAAAGACACGTTTAACTATCAAATTTTGATAGCCGAATTCGTCAATTTCTACCAAAGGTTCATTTGGTAGCAAATAGTCGAATAGACTATTTTTTAGCAATCATGCAAATCTTTTTTTTTTTAATATATACCACTTTTTTCTTCTGAAATATGTTTTGAAGAACATCTACTTAATTTATAATTTTACATTTAATAATTAAATTACTCTTGTTGTTAAACTATTGTAGCGTATACAATACATCATATACATGTACATATTTGCACTAATTGGAGAAGCACACATGCTTTGTAGACGATAAGTATGTGTTTGATAATATTTAAATCAATAGCACGTAAAAATTAACTTGTTCGCATCAAAATAAATGGGTTAGTTTAACTTAGTCATTAAAAATGATTGACTAAAAAATGCAAGAAAAATTCAAAAAATATAACTTAAAGACCTTTCCTTACCAAATGATTATTTGGTAGCGAAACCAAACTTTTTGCTATCAATCTGTATTTTAGTACAAAAAGACTCTTTTAGCTATTGGATTATGTTAGCCAAATTTATAAATTTCCATCGAAGGTTCATTTGGTAGTAAAAAGCTGACTAGACTATTTCTGTAACATCAGGCAATTTCTTTTCTAATATAGATATTACCACTTTCTTTCTTAGTCAAAAATATGTTTTGAAAAACATCTGCTATTTATAATTATATGTTTATGAATTAAACTAATTACTCCTAGTTACAATATCACATGTACATCATATACATGTACATACATGCACTAATTGTTGAAGCACATGCTTAGTAGACGACAAGTGAATGTATATTTGATAAAATATAAATTAATAGGAAGTAGAACATCTATTTGTATGAAAATGAATGGGTTATTTTTACTTAGTCATTAACAATAAACAATTTAAAAAATACAAGAAAAAATTAAAAAATACAACTTAAAGACCCTTTTTTTTTCTACAAAATGACTATTTCGTAGTGAAACCAATTTTTGCTAGCAAATCTGTAATTTGGTAGCCAAAAACCTCATTTAGATACCGAAATTTTGACAGCTGAATTCATAAATTTGCTACCAACGGTTCATTTGGTAGCAAAAAGTTGACTAGACTATTTTTGTGTAATCATGTAAATCTCTCTCTCTTTTTTTCTTAAAAAAATATAGGTATTACTATTTTTTTTCTTTGTCTCAAATAGAGAAGCGCACGCTTTGTAGACAATAAGTGTATATTTGAAGCGTAAAGCATCTATTTGTATGAAAATTAAATTGGTTATTTTAACTTAGTCATTAAAAACTATTAATTGAAAAATACAACTTAAGGGCCTTTTCTTACCAAATGATTATTTGGTAGCAAAATTCTGTGATTTGCTGTCTAAAAGACTCTTTTAGCTACCGAACTATGTAAGCCAAATTCGTAAATTTGCTATGAAAGGTTTATTTGGCAGCAAAATTTTGACTAGACTAATTTTGCGCAATCATTTAATTTTTCTTTAAATATAGTACTCCCACGTTAAATTCTGCCTAAAATATCTTTTGAAAAGCTTCAAGTTAATTTATAGTTATACTTAAAAATTAAATTATTCTTGTAGTTAAAATATCATAGCAACACTATACATCATATACTTGTACGTATATACACTATTAGTGTACGATATGTAAGAGTATAAATGTAAATCAACAGGAATTAAAACATTTATTTGCATGAAATTAAATGGGTTATTTTTTCTTAGTCATTAAATTGATTAATTAAAAAATACAAGCAAATATTCAAAAAAATACAACTTAAAGACCTTTTGTCCTCTAATCTTTTTTTGTTGAAATAATTTTTTAAATGTGTCCCACTAAATTATTTTTCCTTGCAATCTTTTAAATTATTGTTTTTGTTGAATGTGGCCCGCATAAATAATTTTGTTTTCTGATAACACTGTAGAAATAGTTTTTTTTTTTTTTTTTTCAAATTTGATTAACTTAAACTTATTTTCTTTTGGTTCTCATACATGGTCTCAACTAGTTTCTCTAATTGGTTTGAGCCTACCGGAATCATTTTTTTCTTCTTACATCTATAGTGTAATATTCAATTGATCACATATGTTGGTTGTTTGAAAAATATGAAGAGTTTGACCTGAAAACATTGTAACATAAATGATAAAATAATGTTGAAATAGTGATTGGAACGACAGTTTGAAGCACGGTTCCAAAATTGCGTAATGGTTTAAATAAGGCACATATTTTAGTGCATTTGCCTTTTTTTTTTTGTATATTTTTAAGTATATGAAAGTTTTTAAATCCAATCGAACTTATGACATTAATAAGGACTGAAAATTACAATCTAGCTACCCAAAGGTTATAGAAGCATCGAAAGCTCACAAAATAATTTAGAAAACAACCCAAACTGAAAAACAGGCTTCGAAAACCCCCAGAGTTTTCTCCAGAGAGGAGGATTTTAGAAAAAAGCAATAACAATTTTCTCAATTGCACAACATAAATCACCTAATCATCTTTTAAATACCTCTGTTATAAATGTTAAGTGCCAATTCCCATTATTAAAAAAAAAAATTGTAAATATCATTACCTACTAGATCCGAACTACCGATACCATTTTGGAATTTGTTCGCGAAATAGGTACATATACAGTTGGCAATCCAACAACTTAAAAAATTGGTATGTTCACCAGGAATCCAAACAAATTCTGGCTTCTGTTAACAATTTTCAGAGACATCAATTCCTTACTTTCTCGAACGGGCCATGACATTCAACATTGATTTAATGAAAGAAATTTAGTTTAGCCTTATTTAAAATTTAACATTTAAAAAAAAAAGACATGATTAATGTAAAAGAATATTATAAAATGATATCCATGTTTTTCCAACTCAGATGCCCACACAGAGATATAATGTGTTAAAGTGACTCACCTTTTGATTGGAAGATTAAGCTTACAGCTTATTTAACACCCCAACCTCAACATCGAGCACTACTAAGGCCAGGGAGCAATGTACTGTAAGGTAGCACTTAAATAGCCCAAAGTCTTTGGACTTTTATTTATCTATTTATTTATTAGCATAAGAAGTTTTAGACTTTTGAAGCATAACATATACGCACTGCGCTCTAGCTAGAACTGGATCCAGTTCTGAGCTTGACTTCCCCATGACATTTGCGAGGACAGGAGTCGAGCTTATCGATGCAGTAACAAATGCACGGACCAGGAGTATCCTGACATTTGCAGTCCTTGCAGCCAAGAGCACAGGTGTTTTCGATCCAGTCCTTGCACATTGGCAATTATCGCAGAACGAAAGCGATGAATCAACTGTTTAATAATACAATTTAGTTGTAATTAGTATTCCTAATTAAGGGATCCAAAAAGACGTGTAGTATTCTGATAATTTACGGAGCAAAAACTATCTCGAAACTGAAATAGATTTGTATCAGATCGAGAGACATCGGAAACCTTGTTAAGAAAATCGACTTGAGCAGTGGCTGTTGTGGCCACGGTCAGCAGAAATGGTACCGCGAGAACCTTGTTGAAGGCCATATCGATCTTAGGTAGTTGTAATATTAGTGAGACTAATAGAATTTGCTTAGAACTCTAGGATGAACATAATGGGAAATATGAGAGATTCATAGGAAGTATATAGTTCCTATGAAGCTCTCATATTTTCCATATTCCATTGTATGAGAGCTTCATAGGAGGTATATAAATAGATCTACAGGGAGCAAATTAAGGACATGAGAAAAAATTATTTGCATTAAACGCTTTTTAACTTGTTTATTTATTTATTTTCAATTAATTGAGGAAGGGTACAACTAGTATAAATGCACTAAGAAACATCTAATATTATTGTTAAAAAAAGAAAATACAAGAGTTTAACACAAAAAGAAGAAGTAAACCCAAAAGGCAGAAGGGAAAAAATAATAATAAAGAAACCTAAAGCTGGGAGCTAAACTCAAAGGATAAAACCTAAACTCACCCCTTAAAAAACTCTCTAAACATGCATCGTTAAAAACCTTCTAATCCCAAACACAGAGGGAAGAAGGAGTAGAAGGAAAAAAGAGAACGTGTTTACTCAAAGAGTCGGCTAATTACAAAATCTAAATTAGAACGAACCTCCTTGTTTCGATTAATACCAAGAAAAATCAATTAAAGAAATTCCATACAAGGCCAACACGATTTCCTTTTTTAAAGATATAAGAAGCCCGATATGAAATTTTCTCCAAATAAGATAAGTCATGAATCCCCTTAGATTGAAAACACCAAGGCACTGATTCTTATATAATTTAAAATAATAATAATAATAATATCAAACACCTATAGAAGGTTAATTTAATATAAAAATATTGAGTGTAAAGGAAGACTTCTAAATGCTATATAGAGGCTTGAAAGAGAGAAATCCTTGCTTTCTATGTGTAGCTTTTGTAAGTTTATATCAATCTTTCCAATCTGAAACGAATCCATGAGCTTTTAAATTTATGTTTGGATTCTTCAAACTTACTGATCGAGCTTTTAAACTTATTAATAAAACTTAAAATTTAAAACTAACATAGCATAACATGATATAATTTATTAAAATCCAATGCATAACAACTCAACATGAGACCTACTTTAAAAAGTATACTACCTATTAGATTGAGGGCTACAATTTTGAATGTATCGGGTTGTAAACTTATGGGGTTGAAAATGATTTTTCCTTCAAAAAAGAGGGGAAAAAGATCACAAGGTGCCTGCCATGAGGCACTTAGTAACGGAAATAAATCGTCACTAATAATGGATCCCAATGTTGAGACCACCTTAAAGAGTCCCATCGGTGTGTCTCATGAGATAAGCGTGACTTTCTTTTTTCTTGAGGGACACTTTTTTGTTTACAAAAATGAGTAAAAACTAAAAAAGATGGAGACATGAATTAAAAAAAAGGCCAATGTGACACAAATATTGAAAATAATGTGCTTAACATTATCCAATTATCATTCAATTTTTATATTGCAGGAATATTTTTTTAGATTCAAAAGAATTTGTTAATCAATAACAATGAGTTGTTATTTAATTTTTATTTTTTTTAGAAAATTAATCATTTAATAAAAGAATTTATGTTTACATTTACACTATCTTGTTCCATAAAATGATCTGATATATTTGTGTGTGTGTGTGAAAATTTGGAAATAGTACATTTTATTCAATAAGTAAAAAAATAATACATAATAAAATTGAGAAAAGCATAATATAAGAAAGAAATAAGGAAGAAAATTTGAATACGAAAAATTTTGAAAATTATGTGCAAATAAATGAAAGCACCACATGTGCATTACAATTGTAACGTTCACTAACGTAATAAGAATTTTGCTTAAGAAATTTTGTTTTATAAACATGTTTAAGAATTAGTTGAAGCTGAAGAAAACTTGCTTACAAGATGGGTAGGGACAAAGATACATAAAAAATTCAAGGGGATTTTATGAGATTACATCAAAAGCCACATTTCAAATATTAATACCAGAAAAAACAATAATTAAATAATAAGTGAACAATAATAAAAGAAAAAAACAGCTGCTTGAAGAAACTGATTCTTAAAAAGATTCTAAAAAATGTAAAATTTGTCAACCTGGTGCCTGCTTTAAGAAACTTTGTAATGGGAAATAAAAAGTGAAGGGCTAAAAAGGAATTTAAAAGAGTTAAAGATAAAGTGCCTGCTTTGAGAAACTTTGTAATGGGAAATATTTTGTCAATAATGATGGATCTCCTTAAAGAGTCTCGTACGTCAATTTTGTCTGGGAGATGAGAATCACATTTTGGGTATTTTAAAAATTGAGTAAAAACTAAGAAAGAAGGAGACATGAATAAAAAATAATAGTCAATAACACAAATGATATAAATAATGTGCTTAAAAAAACAATGCATCGTTGTCCAAATTGTTTCTTAGGAGACATGAATAAAAAAAATAATGGTCAATAACACAAATGCATAAATTGTTGGAACATAAACTTGTTCTTACATTTAGGCCCAAGAAATAAAAAGCCCAACCTATGGTTTACGTCACAGCCCAATGCTAAAATCTTCTTGTGTTAGCGAACCTGTGGTGAATATTGATGGGAAGAATATGTGGTTGGACTTGTAGATGTGTATGGGTGGTATAGGATTGTTTAACTTAACCATAAAAACCCCCACTCCTTGAGTTGTGAGCATAATGAAAGTAAGAAAACGGAGAAATAAGAAGGAAGGCTTCTTAGAGAGTAGAGATACAAAGCAAAGATTTGACTTGTGAGTGAGGGTGAGAAGAAAAATAGAGGTTGTAGTTGGGTGAGATGTTGAGTGTTGTGATTTTGTCATAATATTTAATTAACAAATAAAAGTTACTTTCTTGTGTATGAAATTTTATTCTCTAATATAAATAATGTGCTTAAAAAACCATGCATCATTGTCCAAATTCTTGGACCATTTTTTTCAATAACTACTTGTTGTTATTTATTTTCAATTTTCCAGAACACATAATTTTAATATAAAAAATTATTATTGCCTTTATATTATTTACTCAACAGAATTTCTAGTATTTGTTTGTGTGTACATTAATATATATATATATATAAATAATTATCTATTTTCTTCTTTTGTTGTTCATGCATTCCGCTTCAAGCAGTAAACAAAAAATAATAAAACTGAGAAAAAAGGAATGTAAAGTAGAAAAAAGGATGAAAAAATAAAGTACAAAAAATTTTAAAAATTATGTGTAAATAAACAAACACCACATGGGCATTAGAATTCTAACGTTACTAATTTAATAAGAATTTTACTTCAGAAAATCTTGTTTTATACACTTATTTGAGAATTAGGTGAAGCTGAAGGAAAGTTGGTAGCCAGAAGGGTGAAAGGAAAAAGATACATATCACGAATCAACGGGTTTTTAAAAGCTTGCATAAAAAAAGACACGTTTCAAATATTAATGCAAAAAAAAGCAATAATAAAAATAATAAATGAAAAAGTGAAAAAAAAAAAAACAACTATCATTGTCCCCAGCTTCATTCCGCAGATTAGTTAGTATAAAGTCTCATGTTTTACAACAAAAAGTAAAAATTTACTATAATATAAAGCTTTTATAAGTTACAATATTTTACTTTTAACTATGTTCCTAAACACTCTAACAAAGAAAGAGAAACAGACAACAAAAGAAAATAAAAGTAAAGAAGATTCTCCCGAAAAAAAAAAAATATTCAAGGCGGTTTTGTCAAAAAGTGAAAAGTACAGGCAAAAAACAAAGTTGACGACAAGGTGCCTACATTAAAGCACTTAGTTATGGGAAAATTTCTTTCTGACAATGTTGGATCCCAACGTCGGGAGCACCCTAAAGAGTCCAATCTTTTGTGTGTATTGTAGATATCAGTAACACAAAAATATTAAAAATAAGGTGCTTGAAAAACAATTCTCTATATTCATATTTAGACTATCTTCAATATAAATGTCAACATTAATATTATATTTGCAATTAAAAAGTACAAAAATAGCATGTTTGATGCGTTATTTTATTTTATACTCTAATACATAATACAATTTAAAATATCATATTTTTCTTTATCATAATTATTAAACTTTAAAACTTATAAAAGTAAGCTTTTAATATTAAAATAATAAAAAAAATAAGAATGATGTAATTATTAAAGTAAAAAAGTTAATCTAAATACTAAATTTGCTATATGTTAAATTTTACGGCAAAATTTAGTATATAAAAAATTTAACATTAAAAATGGTATTGCATTGAAAAATGTTTTCTTACACTTAAATGATAAATTTGTCATTGACAAATTACTTTTCATTGCATTGGAGATACTCTTATCATTTCAGAGCTATAACAATATTTTTTTCGAGAAAGTTACCACAACAATGAAACAACTGTCATCAAATCAACGGTCATGGTATAATATGGGATTCTACATATTAACCGTCATGGAAAATTGATGATTTCACGACAGTTAATTATTCATCGTGAAATCCCGTAACATTTGTGTCTTTCTGTGGCATTGTTACAATTCCACAAGGGTATCTCTAATATATCACAACGATTTTGATACAGAAATATCATGTTAAGTTATATAACATGATGGTTTCTTGTACAAACCGTTCTGGTACCAACACATAGAAAAAAAAATCCTATGTGTTATTTATTACAAGGCTCCAATAACAAAATCTTTACAATATATTATAACACATATATACAAAGTTTCTACTAACCATATTTACCATGCCTAATTAAAAAATTTGTCCACTCTAAACTAATCTCATGCAATAAATATTATGACTTACATAACACTGTTTTCTTTGGAGCACAGATATTCCATTATCATTAATAATTATGTTCCACATGTAACGTAAAACAAAAAATAAAAAACTGTATTCAATGTTGCATTGTTTCTTGGACACCTAATCCTCTTAAATATTTTTTCCCTCTTGCGGGCATTAATTTTAATGCCTTTCCCAGTTCAATGTTCCAATCATTGAAAGCCATAATGATTTGTCAAAATACAAAAGAATCAAGCACAATAATATAATATAATTCATATTTTAGAATAAAAAAATTGTACTAATATTTTAGTAACTTCTACACAATGTTCATGCAATGGCTGTCCAAAAGGATCATACTAAATACTTGGTCCTCCCATGCTTCAACAGCCCGTAATATTGTATGGTGGGAAATATATTTTCCCTTTTAGTGTGTCACATAAAAGGACGACAAGGTAAGGTGTGGTCTCTATCGCCTATGATTTCAAGGTAATCGATGCAGTTTGAATTCTGTTCGCCTATGAGATACCCAATACAGTTATCAAGCCAAAAAATTAAAAATTGGAATTTTCACCGTGAATTTTAACATATTAAGATTTCGAGGAGATAAATGTTGACACAAACAAGGCCAGATGGAGGACGCCACATAACCATCCCGAGGGCGTCTTGGAGCAGTTGAGTATATCTTCTTGAGGAAATAAAAGGCGAAAGAAGAGGCAGTCGTAAATTTCTAAGCAGCTCTTTTAAGAAAATTGCCTGATTAACTCTCTTCAGAAATACGAATTCCTTCTTAAATTCTAAAATGGAGCACAACATTTGGCATTGATTTATTGAAAGTATGGTTTTTATTGTCAAATAAAATTTTTCAAAGCACATGAATTTTAAACTTTATAAAAGGATACCCTTCAAAAAAAAAAAAAAAAAAAAAAAAAGCCCCTCAGGGTACACCATCAAACAACCACACAGAGACATAAAGTTGCTGAACTTTTTATTGAAATATTACGCTTGCATGAACTTATTTAACACCCCGACCTTAACATCCAACATCGATAAGGCAAGGGATCAAACTCTAGGTAGAGCTTAATCATCTCAAGTCTTATAGACCTTTTAGCTTTCGGATCATAACACACACACACACGCACGCACACACGGACACACACACACACACACACACACACACACACACATACACACATATATATATATATAACGTATATAGACATATGGATCTAGTTCTAAGCTTTAAAGAAGAGATGAGTTTCCAAGCATTTGCGAGGAGGACAAGAGTCGAACACATCATTGCAGTTACAAAAGTACTGATCGCAATCGCAGTCATAGCAGCCATCGGTACACCCAGTTAGAGTCCGGTCCCGGCATGAGCAGTATCCCGACATCGGATCACACTGGCAATTATCGCACCACTCAAGCGATGTCTCATCTGTTTAATAATATAATTTGGTTGTAATTAGTAGTCTTAATTTAGGGATTGAAAAGGAAGAGTTACATTCTATTTTAAGGAGCAAAAACAGTATATACTACTGAAAACCGAAGTATATTATTCTTACCAGATCGAAAGACATGCTCTGAAACCATTTTAAGTAACTCTACTCGTGCTGCACTGGCTGTAGATGGTAACCAGAAAACAATTTTGCCAAAGAAAAATGGTAACCGGTACTTTAAAAACAAACAAGAAAATTTTTGAAACACAACTTTAAAAACAAATGAATTTTACGAGGAAAAACTTTAAAAGAAAATTTTTGTTTAATAAACGATTTCATATAAATCTTTCAAAATTATTCCACAAGTACCAATTTTTACAAACAAAGATCACGTGGCCTTAAAATTAGATTTTTTACTAAACCAAGAAATTATAGTACTTTTGAAAGGTTATATAGGCCTAAGATTTAGTAGGTTAACAATTTCAGGTGTTATTTTATACCGCAATTTTTATTTTAAGTTCTAATCTAAACGGGTAAGAATTTCAAGAATAAACTTTAATCATTTTCAATTGAACATTAAATTTGCAAGCGTAAGAACCCGATACGATAGAACCTTAATGCCATGATGTTAGACACGGGTCCAATGCCCGTTTCAGTCTAAAATGCCATGCGGATAGATAAAACATATATGACATTATGATGTAATTTTTGAGCTTATGGGCTTAAAAATAATTACGAACCCATTAAATGGATTTAAAATAAGCCTAGTCAGGGCTTAAGATAAGAATCTTGAATTTAGAAAATATCTAATTTAATGGATTAAAGTCTCACAGATTTAATGACGATAGATAATTAATTAATTGTTTTAAAATTAATTAATTATCAATGTGGATACAAACAAATGGCAATTAAGGAAAAGTTTAAATATTATGAGGATTTAGTAAAAATAATCCTTATGATAGAAATGGTGAAATTCATGATCAATTGATAAAAGAATTTATGATCTACTAGAGTGATTAAATTCTTATGGTTATGCTAAAATCTAAATAGCATAAAATGAAGTATTCTTACACACTCCTAATGGGTGTTTTATACAGATTTGTTTCCATTAGAAAAGAAGGAATTCAGAATTTATAGAGAAGCCTACTTCACTGAAACAGGTAAGTAGGAATCTCGCCTACAGTATGAATAGTTTTAAAAATAAATTAATTTTAAATATTTTCATAAAATTTATGAAAATGCATGATCAGTGAATCATGACACTGTTATATGTTATGATATGTTATGTTATGACATGATGTGAAATGCTATGATGATGGTATGATTAATGTGTGATGTATGCAATATTTAAATTATATTGTCTAATCACCTTCAAGTCAAGTAAGTTTATGATTTATGATTTACGAAATTGTGATGTCATGTAGTAATAAGTCATACTGCATATACATAATAAGATAAGTTAAGGGTGTCGTACCAACCTCCTGACCTATGGGGAGGCTCTATGTTAAAGTAATGAATGATCTTGGTGTCGTTGGGACCTCGCGAACCCTAACTTCCCAAGACTCACACGCAACTGGTACAATCACCTGGGCCCAAACAATAGGTTGAGATAAAGTTTGAATAACTGAGCATAAAACAAATCGATAAGCAAGCATAAAATCATCATGCATTGATTTATCAAATGATCTTCAGATTTGTTTTGCGAGTTGAATTTCCTACTTGCTGAGCAAAAGCTCATTTAAGTGTGTTCATGTTGTAGGTAAGAAACCTGTCAGCATCACTTGATTGGGCAGTGACGAGCGACGGACGAACGATGGAGATGGGAATAGATACCACTCACGCAAATGTATCATTTTCGCATTTTTTTAAAGTATGCATTAAAAAGTAAATAAGATTATGTATGCAAGTTTTTGAAAACCGGGGTTGTAGTCGTATGATCCTGGTCCATAGAATGTTAAGCTTTAAAAATGTTGTATTAGAAAACGCAACAAATACGCATAAATTTTTAAGTAAAGAAATTATAAGATTGTTTAGAATAAAAATGATTGTACAAGTTTTATGTTAGAATAAGTAAGGCTTTTAATAAATATATTATTATGGAAGTCTAAATGGCTGTCCTTTAAGAAAACTAATATGTCATATTTAAATAAATGAATTATAAGAAATTATAGTTATGATTAGTTTTAAAAAGACTAAGTTTTAAGAAAATCATTATGTTAGTTTTAAAATAATAAGTTACAAGTAATATATATATATATATATATATATGTAAAATCTAAAAAAGCATTAAAGAGCATTTAAAATAGGACTTTATTATGATATTCAATTTTGAATTATTTTTGAAATAGATTTATTCAAATTAAAATATGTGTTAAAAGTAATAGTTTTAAATAATTACCTCTATGTTTAAAGGATAAGTTTTAAGAAATTATTACGACTATAATTTAAGAAGTAAATATATGATGTGATGCATTAAGTCTTTTACGATTGTGCTTATGTTTAAAAGAAATAATTATTATCACGTTTGAGAAATTACTGTACCATGTTAAGAACTCACTTCAATGTTTATTTAAAAAAAAAATCTACAAATTTAAGGACCTCATATTAAAATATGTTCAAGTATTAAGATTATGAAGTTAAATAACGGCCACATAAGGGGTTGTTACAGATTGTCTAATTTTTACTTCATAATTAGGTGGACCACCAATACTAGAAGGACGTTGCAAGGCTGTCAAATGTGTGGACCAATGATTGGAGAAATGGCTCGGATTTGCAGACACACAGGGCAACTATGGAGTGTTGGATGATTCTTTGGAAAGTAGAATGGAAGGCAAAGAGGACATGCTTACGTGGGACGTGCTGCATGGGATCCAAAAACTAAACTAGGATGCGTGGATTGTTGAGATCTATTTGAAGGCACGATTGGATAGCTGACAAGGAACCTTGTGTCTTGCTTTTGATTTTTGTTTTTATTTATTTATTTTTTTTTATTTTAATTTTCTCATGCATTTAAGGTCTGTTTTTGTCCATTTTTGTGCCGTTTTGCTTTGTTTTTCTTGCAGATTTTAGATCTAAAATAAAGTAACAAACTAAAATTAATTATTTTATAAAATTAATATTTATAATATTTTAAAAATGATTTATTTTACATTAAAAAACACAAAACACACAAAAAATAAAATAAAAACTTCTAAAATTAACAAACCTTAACAGATATATCATTTCAGACTCGATAATATTTTTAGAAATTACTAGAAATTTGTAAAACATATTTACAAATTAAAAAATTATTGACAAACATTTTAAGACTAAAAATAAAATCACACAACATATTATTTTTATGATTTTAATTAGTTTCAAACTGATTAATAACTAAATAAAAGAAATGATACAAAAATTTAATAAAAATATTATTAAACAAAAATACACACCTAAAACATATAATTAAACATATTTTTACAAATTCATACTAAAATACTATTTATAACACATGATATAGTTAAGGTTTTTATCAAGAAATATGAATGCAAAATGATTGATTTTAACCTTAAAAATGTGCATATTCACAGTGCCATCAGTAAATGTGACCTATTGTTTTCCCATGCTTTCCACGTGTCTCTTAAAGCTTCTTGCTGTCAACGTTTTCGTGAATGGATTGGTCAAGTTGTGCTTTGATGCTATCTTGCAAACCTCACATCTCCACTCTCTACAAATTTCTTAATGATATGATACTTTTTGTCATTATGCTTGCATCTCTTGTGGTGTTCCAAATCTTTGGTAGTAGCTATAGTTGCTATGCTATCGTAATACAAGGCTACAAGCCACATGAAGGATGATTTAGATTAATAAGAATTTCTATGAGTAGGGCTCTTGGTTTGACTTAAAGGGTAAAATTGCTCAAGGTAACTAAGATCACAAATCCCTAAAGTTTTAGACAAAGAAGGATTGAAAACTTCAAACTAGCAGAAGCAGTGGCTAATAGAACAATCGGGAATATTGGCCCTATTACCCCCTATGACATTGGTGACTTTGCCCTAATTGGGAAGATCAGAATAATTAATCTAGTTGATCAGGTCGTGTTCCAACTTCAGCCATAAGTAATAAGCACGACCAATTTTGAAGAAATGGTAACAATGGAAAATGAGAGAAATAGGAAATGACAAAGCAACGATGGCCTTGACAACATGCCTGAGACAAGAAAGAATAGGAAAGGCGCTATGGGGTAATTGCAATGGAGAAATTTTAGTGAGTTGGAAAAAATATATGAAAAGTTTTGAAAGAGGAAAATTTAAGGTGACAAGACCTTTAGCTAGAACGACAATTTGGTTAGTGCCGATTCCTTCACCAGTAAAGACGTTGGCCCTAGGAGAATCAAAATCGATTGAAATAGTGTCTAGATTGTTACACTTTCTATGGATTTGTTGAAGGGAATATTAGGATTTGGTAAAGGGAGACATGGTTTGAAGGAAGTTGAAAAGTTGAGACTTGGGCCCCTGGAAGGGGGTGTGATGTTTAAAAAAAGGCAAAAATTTTTCTATAAAAATTTAAATCCTTGAAAACTTTCACTTTTAGAGGAAAGTGGGATTGATATGGAAGGCAATTTAAAGTCCAAATGATAGCATGATAAATACGACAACAAGATCGAGAGTCTTAGAAGCAAAATAAAGGAAAACGACGCTGTTAGACTAAAGAGAGAAAATGAAGGTAGATCTAGACCAAAGGCAAAGCTGAAGCTAAAATGGAAAACACAAACACAAAATGAATAGAAAAGACTGATTGGCATAAAGATACATGTAAATTGAATAGACAAAAAAAGGCGATTAGGAATAAAAAAGTATAATTTAAATCAATTATTAAGAGATTTGTAACACTCCAAAGCCTACAAATAAGGGTAAAATCTAATCATTTATGACACTTTTGTTGACTTAAGAATTAATAAGAATTTTCTAGATGTTTGTTTAATTCTTGAATCCCATTAAAGTAAATATATCATTTTTTGTCGTTTGAGAAAATTTTGACATAATTTTCTCATCAATCTTTTTGTTTCCTTCCTACGAATCAAAGGATCAATGTATATTTATCTTTCATCATAATGAAATTTAGAAACGATTGAAAATAGATACAGTTAATCTAACTTGTGTTTGCTTCTTTATTTGTTTTCTTCTGTGGTATCTTTCTTGATTGTGGAGATCTAGGGTTTCTAATACTTAATTTCACTAACCTCGATTGTGTTGGACTAGTATTATGCTTCGCTAATTATAACAGTTTTGACCCTTCCACTTTTATTTTTTTGGTTGCAAAGTTGATAATTTTCTATTTCACATGTTTTAGAGGTACAACATTACTAACTTAAAGAAATTTTAATTGAGATTAATAAGAGCTTTGGTGAAATATTAAAGCACGTATTTCCAATACAATGTTATTTTTTTTTTAGGGGAATGCAATGTTAGATTGATGTGCTTATGTTAAATTTTGGCATTTAATTGTAAGAAAAAAAATCCCAATACAATGTCATTTTTATTCCAAATTTGTCATACATTAAATTTGGTGACAAATTTTCCACAAAGCATAGCAAATGTGAACTCATCTATTGTTAGCAAATGATGTCATTATCTTCTGCAAAGCTTCAACATCAGAAATGCTCATCATCACCTAAAGAGATTTTTGAAAAATCCTTTTTTTTTTAATCTTTATGAAGTTAAAACTCACTACTTACAAAATAGTTATTTTCAGACCTACTGTTCTATTAGTAGTGCAATTTTAATCCTATAGGATTAAATAGAAGTGCCTTAGATTTTTAGGTTGTAGGATAGGATTAATCGGCTCAATCTATGAACAATACTAGATTTTGAAATTTTTATGGGCAGCCACCATTTTGCTAAAGGGTAGAGGAGTTTATCAATTTACTTGGCCTTTCTTTGACAAATATCCCCTCGATGGGGCTCTATTAATGACTGTTAGATCTAGTACTTATTAAAATTAAAATTAAAATTAAAATTATCATTATTATTACTACTACTACTATTATTCTTATTATTATTAATTTGTAGATTTGATAGTTGAAATACAATTGTCTACTAGTGGATTACTTTTTCAATATGCATAGGAAAAATTACAACCCCCAAACAAAAAAAAAATAAGAAAATGGTTTTTGTTTATCTTGGGGTTCTACTCTTAGGACATCCACGTATAAAATCGGTTATGATTACACTCGTGATTCGTACTCAATATACATGGATTTACTTCAATTGGCTGTGCATCGAATGCAGAAATGTAATGCTACTAATATCCACTAGTTGTTGCCTCTGAAGGAAATCCAAGAGGCCGAAAGGAGACCTTTTTAATTGCCACAGATATGGCTGTTATGAAAAGGCCACAAACGGTTCATGAGAGCCACACAACGCAACATGTTATTTTTTTCTCTTGTCAATTGCCACATGTAGGGCAGGCGGGCTAGGACCATCCTTAGGGTCTTGGCCGGCCGGGATCCATAAACAAATGAAGATCGTAATCACAGCAGTTCTTGAAACAAATTATTGGTGAAACTTGATTAATTTAGGAAAAAAAAAGAAGTCAGTGAATGAAAATGCGAACTTTTTATTCATGTATGTATTTTTTAATCTTTTTTAAACTAGGGTAAATTTGGCAGAAACATAACCTATGATTGAGGACCGTCAAGCAAGTGCAATCTGTGCAGGTTACAGGAAAGCGATCCTCTTCATGACACTCGCATTTTTATGGTCCGGAGCATTTGCATTAGATATTATTGTACTAACTTTTGGGATTTGATTTCTAGGATGAATGGGAAGTATGGGAGCTTGCGTTAGGATGTCTTTAAAGTAGATGCAAATATAGGAAGAGGAAATTAATTGAAAAGGTCATGAAAATAAATGAGCAATATATACACTACAAGAAAATGGACTTCTTGTTACAAAAAAATGGGAACAAAAATTACCTTTTTGAGACCAAATTTTGGTAGTAGAACAAAATAAGAGAACTATTTGCTACTAAATTTGGTTTCAAAATCGGAGACAACTGCAGCCAAATTTAGTTTGATGATAGAAAATGTAATCGTTTGGCACGAAGACTTTTTGGTCATTTGATTAAACTTTTAAGAGGTTTTTGGAAGTATGTTTTTTCAAAAATGGAATGGTTCTGACACCATATTACTTTCACCTATTTGATTTTTCGGGAACCAAGTTGTAAGCTGAAAACTTGAAAAATAAAAATATTGCATCGAAGGCTTACCATATTATTTTCCTACTTCAATTTATTTGTCAACCTAAAATTCAAATTCTCTTCCAATTTATCTGTTCTTTTTCTGTCAATTTATAATGAAGATTTAAAAAAAGGAAAAGAGCCAAAATTGGATATAAAAAAGAAAGAGTTAACAGAAGCTAGAACTATTGGTCATGTCATAGAGCAAAAAAAAAAAAAAAAATTGGTCATGTCACATGTAGGTCCGTTCATGTGATACGTTTTTGACGATTTTGGGCAAAATCGTAACGCAAGAGCCGTTAATGAGAATTTTATAAAAATTGAAAGATTTTATGAAAGGAAGAAAAAGGTTATTAATATTGATTACCCTTAAATTTTAAGGTCTCCTCCACTTTGTCCTTAAACTTAAAAATCCACTTTATTCCTTGAACTATTAAAACTCCTTGTTTTGTCCTCTAAATTTTAAAAAATCATTATTTTACCTTTTTTTTTCAAAACTTCTCATTTTTTTTCTATTTTTTAATTTTATATTCAAATACATAGAATTAAACCCAAATATACTGGGTAAAAATAAAATTTTATCACTCTCAAGTTTTGTTTTATATTTACATTCTCATTTAGTAGTTTTTTAATCTACTCTCATTTAAGAATGGTCTTTATGCGTATTTTTTCTCAATATGGCGGATTCAGGCAGGGGAGGTTTGGGGTTTTGAAGTGCGAGTTGGTGGACAAACAAACTGTAGAATGCCCGTAGAATAGCGGGTGGTTACTGGCAAATGCCGGCTGGTTTAGGTGGTTTGTGACGGTTTGGGCTTCTACTATTGAGTCCAATGCATTTTTTTTAGTTTTCTTTAGGCTTTTTCACTCTTTACGCAGCGTACACTTCAATGTTGTCCACTTGTCTACCACGCTGCACCTGCACACACTCGCCACCGACTCCTTTTTTTTAAACTCACACTCTTTTAAAAAAAAATCCACACTTTCATGTCAATATCTTTGCACACACTGTATACATATATAAATATGTATAACACTGAATCCACCTTTTTTAGCCTTATGATATAACAATATGTGTAATGCATCACACACTTGTTGGCCAACAGGCAAACGCACACACTGTATTGCACTCTTTTATTTTCTTCTTCTTCTTCTTCTACACGAGTATTTTTTTTTCATATTTAGTTAAACGTAAACGGGTTGAAGAAAATGGTTTAGAGGTGTTGGATATATGGTTTTAGGTGGTGATGATTGTAATGTCTGAATACGTATATAGTGTCTGGATTTTTTTTTAATTGATTAGGGATGGGAGGATATACTGAAAGGGAATGAGAGATGAAATATTGGATGTCTAGGTCAGTGATGAGAAGGGTAGATGTTAGATGATGGTGTTTGAACAAAATGAGTTTTTTTTTTTTTTTTTTTTTTTTTTTTTTGTGAGAACTGAGAAGAGATGAGAGGGAGAAGTCAAGATTGGAGAAGGAAAACAGAAAGAGGGTTATTGTTCTGGAATGTGTTTTCTTAGTTTAAAAATTAGGTTTTTTTTTTTTAAATTAATTGACGGCGGGTCATCGTTGAACCCATGACTTAAAACGTCAACCCGCTGCCTGCCTGCCTATGTGAGTTGGCGGGTGGGCTCAACCTGCCATAGGACGGGTTGATGATGTGGAGCCAAAAATTTTGGATAGGGGAAGGCGGGGAGGTCGATGGGTGCATCATGGTTTTTGTGTAGCCCTAGTATAAAATACGATAATGCGAAAAAAAAAAAAACTTTTATGTTAGAGCAAAAAAAAAAAAAAGTCAACAAAGGTAGAAGTGCTATAGGTCGTATGACGTGTCGGTCAACCCAATATATAGATTTGGAAACATTATCACGGAAAAAGAATTTTAACATTTATTCAATTACAAGATAATTTTTTGTTTACTTACGAGAAAAGAAAGGAGAAAACAACACATGTACTTAGGGGCGGGGCTACACACAAACCAAGGAGGGTGGTCGTCTCCTTAAACTTTTTTTTCTTTCATTATTATATATATAATTTTATAAAAATTACTTTCTGCACCTCCTAAAATCCTATTCTGTCACTACAAAAAAAATTGCATTAACGATATGCAGTTTTTGAATGTCGTTAAAAAGTACATACAATGACATCTCTAACAAACATACTGTTAACGACATTTGAAATAATAATTGATGACATCTATATAGACACTGTATTAAAGGTCTCCTTTTAACAACAATAGTTTAGTATCGTTAAATTATTTAACGACAAGCAGGAGATGTCGTCAAAGCTTTGGAGATTCTACGACACCCCTTATAGACGACATTGGTCAAGATGTCGTCTATAAGGGGTGTTGTAGAATCTCCAAGGCTTTAACGACATCTCCTACTTGTCGTTAAATAATGTAACAACAATAAACTATTGTCGTTAAAAGGAGACCTTTAATATAACATCTATATAGATGTCGTCAATTATTATTTCAAATGTTATTAACGATATGTTTGTTGGAGATGTCGTTGTATGTACTTTTCAACGATATTCAGAAACTACATGTCGTAAATAATATATCGTTAAATGTAGTTTTTCTTGTAGTGTGTGCCTACTAAAATCCTATTTTGCCCTCCAAAATTCTATATTACCTTTATTTAATTTTTTTTTAATAATATTAATATATGTTTTGCCCCTCTTGATTAAATTTTCCAGCTCTACCCCTTATAGCGAAGCATTGATTAAATTTATTAAAGTTGTAATAATTATCAAGTGATGAATATTGCTTAAAAAAAAGAAACACTCATATAGCATTTGAAACACCCGTTATTTTAACGGGTATGATTTTTGATAAAATCATATAAATAAATATGTTATTTTAGCATTTTTACTAAGTTTTCGTAGTAAATATTTTAAATCTACCTATCACTCACTTATATCAGCCTTGTCCCACTACATTAATGCTCAATTAAATAGCATCCTTATCATTTGGAGACATATAATTAATTTACCTCAACTACCTGGAGACATCGATATGTTTTCTCAATCATCTTTTTAATGCTTCCTTTATCTTCTTCTACAACATACCCCATTTGTCCCCTCAATTATGTTGACATTATTTGCTAAAAGTCTCCATGGGAGACATGATAACATTTTCTTTTAATGCTCATTTAATTCTATCCCGCTCCTCAATTAATTTGATGCCTATATATTCAACCATCACCACTCTCTTCTCTAGTTTCTCATTCTCTCCTTTCTCACTTCAATTTCCAACTAAAAACATAAGGCATAAAGCTTTCTTGGCAACCATGATAACTATAATTTCCAGCCACGTTTGAAGCCATTTTGGAGTCAATACAAGCTTGATTCTTAACCTAAACGTTGGTGTTTTCCAAAGGAGTTTTGAGGTAGGTTTTCTTCAATTCAACTTGGTTTTAATATGTGTTTTCTCCATGTTTAATGCATGATTTTTGTATTACAAGTTCATGCAAATTTTATGTTATGTTAACATGCATATTTGAGCATTTATGAGCAAAAACTTGAGTCTTAAGTTAAAACCCACAACCAACCTTTATTTTGGTTTGACAACTATCTTAGAAACATATTAGGAATGTTTAGAACTAGTTTCCATAGCTCTATGGTTAAGTTTTAAAGTTTTGAGCTTGAAGAACAAACTTAAGCATTTTTTTATCATTATTTGCAAGAAAGGCTAAAGATATGATTTGATGATGATTTTGGTATAAAACTCATGAGAATATGTTTATTATGATTATATAATGCATACTGCCTATTTTGAAATGGTTTTGAGATTTTGAATAAGAATAATATGCTTTGGGTTTAAGAAAAACTTAACATTTTATAAACCTTGTATTATCTCTATGGGCAGTAGCTCTTTCTTAAAATTTTGGGATTAGATGAAAATGAATTTTGTAAATTGGTTTACATATTTTAAAAGTAGACATCCTAAGCTTTCCAACGAGCTATCATGAGCCTAAATCGGAGTTATATTTTATTTTCTATGAAATTTTCAATTCTCGGGTTAGAAACTAGTAAACATACTAGTGGCAATGTACCACGCGTCTATCTTAAGTAAATCATCCTAAGTGACTTATAAATCTTATTAGAGACTGAAATATATAGATTTACACTTAATTCATTTATGGATGTGGTTCCATGTTGTGCTTTAGTTTTAATTGTCATTATGCACACCTTAGGATCAAGGGTGTGTGGAGCTTACGTTAATTAAATTCGGAGGTTAAAGGTTGTTGAGGAGCTTGAAAGGTAGGGATTCGATTACTCATCTTTTGTGAGGTTTTTATGAAATTTAAATTGATTGTTTTACCACAAGATATATGTATCTATGTTGAACTGCTATCATATGATAATCACGTATGAAACTATGACATGAACTCGCCTTGTATTGATTAGCGAGAAACATAATGAATTAACATATGTTGTTATAAATTGAGAAGCATGGTTAGGAAGATTGACTCTTTAAGTAATGATTAAGCATTGAGAAATGGTGAGACGTGAAGAGGGCGGCGGTTACGTCCTTGGGCACGAATACCCTAAAAGGTAAAATAGGGGGAATGTGATGACGCTTCCTTGGGTCGAAAGTCCCAGAACGCACTGTACAGGAATCGACTTGGTGAGGACTCGGGGCTTGATGTCCCCTCACCGGAATACCCTTGGAATGTTTGGAGGGTGGCCAAGCACGCCCATTTGGGTTTTGATGAATTGAGTGATACTTTGTGTAATGTGGATACCTAGGAATAATGGTGAATTGTAATATTTATATGTATGTATAAGTGTGAAACTTGGTAATGGTTAACTATGGTATCCACAAGATATGATCATAATAAACCTCATAATCTGGTATATGATGTAAATTAACTAACCATGCAGTTTTAATGTGGTAATGAATAAACCTTAAGATGAGTAATGATTTTTCCTACTGGGCATGTTGATGCTCATCCCTATCATATCTACATCTCTCAGGTGGAACTCAGTGCAACTT
>CAMOHE010047394.1:0-23278 GCA_946598075.1 Artocarpus hirsutus
GTGCTAAATTTTGCATGCTATATTTGGTGTCATATTTGACACTAAGATGTGGTCTAATGCCTTGCATATTTGCGATGTTTTTCTATTTAGTATTTCAATACATCATGCTATATCTATTTTTCGTTAATAATTTTAAGCTTTAAAACTTGTAAAAAGAACACTCTTAATTTTTAAATAATTAAAAAATGACGATGCTGTATATATTAATTAAAAATTCAAGCATCAAACAATAAGCAACAAACTAAATATTAAAATCTGACACTAAGACTATCTCTAATACAAATGCAGATGCAAATGCCAATGTAAATGTTATATTTGTCATTAAAAAGTATAAAAATAACATATTTGACGTGTTATGCTGCAATGTATAATGCTATTTAGAATGTCATATTTGTCTTTTATTACAATTATTGAACTTTGAAACTTGTAAAAGTAAACTTTTAGTATTAAAATAATTAAAAAGTAAAAATGTTGTAATTATTAACGCAAAAAAGGTTAATTTATTAACCAATAAGAATCAAATGTCAAATTTGCTATATGCTAAATTCTGACAAATTTGCTACAAAGTTTAGCATGTAGTAAATTTGTAGCAAATTTGGCATTAACAATGGCACTGCATTGGAGAGTTTTTTTTACAATCAAATACTAATTTTGTTATTGGCACATCTATTAACATTGCATTGGTGATGCTTTAAATATTATTTATGTCAAATTAGCCATAAATATTGTATTGCATCGGAGAGTGATTTTCTAACCTAAGTGTCTGATTTTGTCATTGCATTGTGCATACTCTTGTTTGTATTCTCCATATTGTTGTTATCATGTATTTTTAGACGATTTTACGGAGAGGAGAAATACTATGAATTTGTGACGCAGAACCGATTCCGGCTCAAGGGAAGTAAACAACTTTTGTTTTTGTTTTCTCGAGAAAAGTCGTCTATAATCTCTAATTCCAAATGAGGGCAACTGAGTGATTAAAGTCTTTAAATTGACGATTAAAGCTCACATTAGGTGAATTTAGAAAGTTGAGAAGATTCTAAATTCGTCTAAACCTTTTTGGGAGCTAATTCGGTTTATTTGGTCCAGTCTCATGGTTGTAATTTTATATGCAATGTGTGTAAGTTTAAACATTTCTCTGCTTTTTTAGTTGTAGGATTTTGAAGCCTTTGATTATTGAGTTCAAGGAAAGAAAATAATGTCATAAATGCTATATATATATATGTGTGTATACATACGTTTTCAATAGATACTGTTATTATTAGCCATTTAATATAAATTTGACGGTTAAATGAAATAGATAGTTGACCAAAAAATTTTTTGATGATTAATGAGGTTAAATTTTTATCACGTTATATACGTTATATTATCAATCGTTAAAATATATTCTTTTTAATATTGTAACAATTATAAACGTAACCATTAAAAACAAGTCTATATATACATTATATATACATCATTCGCAAAGGAGTGCTGTTGGCAGTTTGGAAAACTTCTTTTGTTTTCCTTTGGTGTTATTTCGAAGGCTCTTTGGGCGTGTCGTAAGAATTGTTGTGACTAGAGGCACTGAATATTTTGATCTTCTGAAGTTTGTCATTCGTTTGACTTTGGTTTTCGTTATTTGGAGAAGAAAGGGAGGTTTTATCGGTAGTGGTGGTGGCCGATAGCCGTGTCTGCCGAGGTTCCTTCGCAAAATAGGACGGTATGCAGATCGTTAATCTCCATTTCGTTTGGAAATGTCATATTTGTTTAACGAAATGTTTGGATTGAAAGCTGCGGTTTTGATTAAAGTTAAATTATTTATCCTTTTTTTTTTTTTTGTTGAACTTGCCACTAATTTCTAGGTTAGCCTCATTGAGGTTACATTTGTTTTTCGAAAATGTTACACAATTTACTAGTTGTGTTACAGAATACACACACACGAATCTATTGGAACAAATACGTGGACTATCTAGTTGCATTCTCCAACTCTTAATATGACATATAGCTGCTCCATATGTTAAAATCATCTTCAAACTGTCACAATGTCGTTTTCATATATATATATATATATATATATATATAATGAGAAATCTTGCAATTATTTTTATTTTTTAATTCAACATACATGGAACACAATGTTACGAACGTTACCAGTTGTGCATTCATTTGCTTTAGTCACCTGAAGTTGATTGAACGACATGTCGTTAAGTATAAAAATTAGCCAGATATGTTAAATCAAATAGATGTGTCAAAAGTTTGCGAGTTTTATAATTATTATATTGTCCGAGATTATTTGTTCGTAACATAATTTTGTTTTGTCGCTTTCTTAACAAAGTCAGAGTTTCATGATGTAAGGTGATATTCTTTTTTACAATGATGAACATTATTAAAGGTATGGGCTCTTGTTAAGGTCTTGAATGATTTTAATCAATATAGTTCCTCTACTCCTGGTAACAAAGGTCATAATACGAGGACACGACTCAAAAATAACATGAATTTTTATGGGCGAAGGTTGAAGAAAGTGGTATGGATTAAATTTGAGTCGACCTAAAATTAACACGAAAAGAATAGTTAATTTAGCGTCCGTTTAATCTAAGCATGACATGAAATTTACGAACTAAATTTTCAAAATATATTTTACATCATATATTTTAGAATTTGTACGAACTTGTGATCTTATGATAGTTCTCATAATCATATGCTTTTATTTGCTTAATTTTGGTAGATGTTATCATATTTTAATAGGTGATGACCTTTTAGTTATTCATAATTTGTTAAAAAAACTCAACAAAAATGTAGAAGTTTTGTGTCAATTTTGGGTTTGTGTGTCAATTTCGTGATCATCCAATTTCGAATTGTATCTTTTTAATTCGCGAAGAAGTCATGTCGTGTTAGCGTTGTAGTTTTCAAAAAAAAAAAAATCATCTCATGGGGTTCGAGTTAACTAGAAATAAAGAAGAAGACTAAAACACGATATGTAACACAAATTGTCACCCTAAGTTCCTTGTTGGTCTTCTTTCTATTTTATAAGCACAAGATTTTTTTACCGGAATTTATTTATCATTATTTTTCAAATAATTGGAGTTTTTAGCTAAAAATATATGTTTAATCTTTTTCATCCATTTAATTTAATTGTTAAAAAACGAGCTGTATTAAGGTTCTTAAATTCAGAGAGCAATTGACAAGAGGAATTAATTTCATGGCGATTTATAATACATCCTTAGAACAAAGTGTTGATATGGTTGTAAATCTTGCCGTGGAAAATAGTTCAATCTTGCCAAAACATAAAGTCAGACAACTGGACAATGGCTTGTCCAGCGCCATTGATCAAAGAAGCATTTGCGCTTATGCGGTTTGGATTGGTTAGTTGAGGTGTTAAGGATGGATTGAATTAGATGTAAATTTGCCAAAATCCGCATACGAAAGCTGTTGATCGGATTGGTTTAAGGTTAAAAATATACATTCAATTGGATGCGCACATTTCACTATTAGTTCTTTTTTTCTTTTATATATATTTTACAATAATTTATATAAAAAAAATAATTATGATACAAATTTTTATTTTATTTATCTAACATTATAACATTGACCTAGTTATGATTAACTTTATTATGATAAATATGGAATTCATTTTTATTAAAATGAATAATATATTTTAATTTGGTCAATTATTTAAATTTGTTATTTATTTTATTCAAATTTTTGACAATTTATTTTTCAAAATAATTAAACAACCTATATTTATTATTTTACTTTGATAATGTTGTATAGTTATGTGGATTATGACTAACATTAATATAATCGGTACATAATTTTTTAAATTAAAAGCACAAAATTTAGTAGAAGGGTATATAAGAAACTTTACTACAAATCATTTCAATTCTGGATCTAAGTAGATGCATGAATGGGATTTAGAATAACTTTGATTTTGAATCTTGGGGTCAATTTAAGAAACACCACTTTTATAGCATTATTTTCAATCTAATCACTTCTATGAAAAAGTTTGAAATATACTGTTTCTACAGAGGCTAAAAACATAATTGATCACAAGTATTTTGAACTAAAGTTAAGCATACAAGTGTTATCTTTAAAAAAAGGCAAAACTTTCGTCTCGTATAGGCTTGGCTAGGGTTTTTTCATCTTTTGTAGTTATTGTGCTGCTTCATTTGGGCAGAAGTTCGGTGCCGCTCAAGGATGGTCCTTTGGACTTCCGGCGTTCTCAAGGGAATCTGAAGGCTGCGACGTCTTTGATTTTTGGGTTGAGGTGGCTAACTTGGGGTTTAGCGGTGAGATTCTATTCGATTAAAATCTACAAATGTACGGAATCATATAAGTAATAAAGTATATTAAGAGTACAGATATCGTTTCTACATAGATTATGTTTAATTTTCATTAATTACTGAAATTGTCTTAACTCTAAGGTTATTTGAATAATCAATTAAAAGGAAATAAAAAGAAACTAATAAAATTGAAACAAAAGAAATGAAACCAAAGTAATAAAAACAAGGTTTTTAGGGATCTAATTTTACCAATTAACTTCATTTGACTAAATTTACTCTCTACTTGATTAATTTTAATTAATAGAATTGTTAGTCGAATGCACTAAATTAATTAATCGCCTCTTCCAACAAACTAGTAGACTCATTCATGTTAATTAAAACTCTTATATTCCTATGAGGAACTAATTAACACAAATTCATAAAGTTTGAGCATTCAAGGTGACCACACACAGAATAGGGATATATTCTTATTTCAAATTACCTACGTCATCCTATTATTTATAAAGACTAAAAATCTATTTCCTAATGTCAATTTAGTCCAACAACAACACCAAATAGATGGCCAAACCAATAGGAGTATTGAGCATATAATAGAATATACAATTCCAATAAATGAATTACAATCCAAGAGAGCAAAAATAAATCAAAATTCATTAGTAGGTTCCATTAGAACCCTCGAACAAGACCCAAATTATAAATGAAAATAAAACTAGAATTAATAATGAAAAAAAACAACACCAATATTAAAGTATTTTTAGATTATACAAAAATTAAAAAAATAAAAAAGAGAAAGAAATCACCAAAAACTTCAAAATGCTTCTTCTTCCTCAATTTTCTTTTGCCTTGTTTTGTAGCTCCCAAATGCTTTCAATGGTACCTTCGTAAAACTCTCAATCCTAAAACTAAAATAAAACTAATTTAGATATTTAATTTTTTTCTTTGGGATATGGCATCAGCTCCAAGAAAATGGAGCTCTTCTCCCAAAACTCGGGCTTAATGTTGTTCCCCAATGGAGGCTAACTGAGCCTTTCTTTCTTTTTTTACTCTTTTCTTATTTCCCCTGCCAGAGATGGAAATTTCAGCGTGCATTATGACTCCAGCGCGCTGAGGCCCTTGGCAAAAAGTGAGTGGAAGGCTGGGCTGACTGGGCGACGTGGTGAGACTTCACTGGGTAACAGGCACAGGCTCACGGGAGGAAAGCTGCGTGGGTAGTACGCTTGCCATCACGCGTGGCGCATGTTGAGTGGCTGCACGCTGCGCTCCTCTTCTCTGCCAGACGCGCCTCTGTTGGGGTGTCTTTCACAAGCGCATCGGCGCCCTTCTAAAGCTCATTTGAGGGCGTGGATCGCAAGTGTCCATCCTTTCTCCATTCGCGCTACTTCTGGAATTGTTGGTTAGCTCCATTTTGAATTTTCTAGTCTTTTCTTTGTGTTTTTGACCCAATTTTGCTCAAACTTTTCAATTAAAACCCTGTCACTTAATTTAATTTACTCAATTAAGATAAAAGTAAAATGAATAGAGGGAAACAATAATAATAATAATAATAATAATACAAATAAAATTCAAATAAAATAAAAATAAAAATAAAAATAAAAATAATAACAAATGAAGTCAAATAAGAAAAATAAAATAAGAAGTAAAACATGTAAAATTAAACAAAATAAAATAAGAATATAAAAAACATAGCAAAAAATACATTTAAGGGCATAAGTAACTCAATTTTTATAGAGTTATCAGATGTGCCGCTTGCATTTAGGTAAAGGGTTGGGTTTTTTTGGTCTTGGTTAGCAACTATGGTGCGCGACAAACTATGTTGTTAAAAGGCCATCTTCTTCCTCCCCGGGCAAGAGAGGTGCCGATGAGTTTCATGGAAATCTTGGATGTTGGTGGGGAAATATGATCCAATGAGTTTTGTGGCAGTTCTACTCTTGGCAGGGCGACGAAGCTGGTATGATGAGGGGGTCTCTTAGACGCAGACATCGGTTGGTAGGTAGAAGGCGGCACAATGGTGGTTCCATCCATTTCTAGAGGTGGGTGCTTTGACTTTGAAAGTTTTGTTGTTGTTGTCTTTTGGGTTTTTCTAATGTCTTATGATTTTTGTGTATGGCAGATAAAGGTGTTGTTTCTCTTTTATAGGTATTTTGCGTTTTCATGTTTTTATTCTTGGTTTATAATAACAGAGGTGATGTCTTCACTTTCTAGACTTGTTTTATGTCTGCTAGATCTAAGTTTAGGCGGGTGTTTATGCTCGTTAGAGTTGTCCTTCGATGGTGTAGGTTATGACCCGACTTTTCGAGTCGTTCCTTGACACTTTTCTTACTTATATAACTATAAAAATTAGGAAATATTATATATATACACACACACACATAAAAACTTTTCATTTTAACATATATTATTATTATTACATCATTGTTTTTAACAAAGTTTAGATTACTTACTTATCTTATATTACACCTCATAGCGTACTTAATATTTCTTTCAAAATCAAATATTCAAAAATTACTTAATATATAGTGCAAACATTTTAGTGATGGTATCCAAATCCTTGACTACACATTTGCTCATCTATCAATGCCAGCTAAACAGTGATTCTATTCCAGCCTCTTGGCTGGCTCCCCTAAAGCATGAAATAACTAGGTGAACTATTGCTTAGTAAGTCCAAATATAGACCATTAAGAAATTCTATTTGTATGCATGATCCAGTTATGTTTATTTATGAACTTTAATTATTCACTTCACATCCTTAACTTAACTGAGGTCTAAGTGTTCATACCAAATACGTACATGGGTCATCGTAACATTGAGACCGCAACATATCTTAGAACTCCCCTTAAGTCGGGAGGTTGATACAACACTTTTTTATCTTATTTGGTAAGTCATTGATTTGTTCTTTTAAATTATGGTGTCATATCATTCATGATGGTTGATAACGTAAGACAAGTGTATTATAAATGCGATTGATTTAAATAAAAAAAATAACATTTTTTGAAAACACTGGTGCACTTGGCAGCCTTCTCTTCAGCTCTTGAAAGCTTTCTTCATACTTCTCGATCTATTCATACTTCTTTTCTTTCAGAGTAAAGGCCATGAGCGGTGCTATAAATTTAGAAAATCCCTCGATGAAATGTCTATAGTAGCCTTTAATCCAAGAAAACTCCTCATCTCAATAGCACTTTTTGGTGTTGTCCACTTGTTTTCAGCTTCAACTTTAACAAGATCAACAAAATCTTCATCTTTTGATACCACATGTCCTAAGAAATGAACTTCTTCTAGCCAAAATTCACACTTTGAGAATATGGCGAAAAGTTGATGTTTTCTTAATAGCTGAAGTATAATTCTCAACTGCTCCTCATGCTCTTCTGGAGTCCTTGAATAGATCAAAATATTGTTGATGAAAATAATGACAAATTTGTTGAGGTAGTCTTTGAAGACTCGATTCATTAGGTCCATAAATGCTATCGGAGCGTTAGTCAATCCAAATGGCATAATGCAAAACTCTTAATACACATAACATGTTTGAAACAATCATCTTTGGAACACCTCTGTCACACTCCAAAATATAGGTAGTGACGTGGTTGATTAATTAAGTTAATTAAAGCAGATTTTTGATTAAAAACACTAATTAAATGATTTGGTTATTTTTTAAAAAACGTGATAAATTAAAACATTTTCAAAGCTATTATCATTAATTTGAAAACAATTAATCATAAAATAAAATAAAAAGGATAGTTAAACGTAAGCCGGGCCCCATCGGACCCATATTAGTATACACACACATGGTATTGATAATAAAATATTACAATTACAGTCCAATATAAGAGAATAAAAGTTTAAATAATACATGCCTTGATTAAAATAAAGAAACAACCTAAACAGAATTCCTACAACTCACGTGTTTGTCTTATTGCCTACTAGTCGGTCCCAAGTTGCAATCCACCTAGGGGAAAGGTTTTAAAACAAATAAAGAAAAGGTGAGCGGAAGGCTCAGTAGGACTAGGTTAGAAAACATTAATTCTAGACATAAATTCTTATTTTTGAAAATAAGTCATAAAATTTCATATAGATAAATAAAACATATTTAAATTCATCCTTACCTTTAGAATCCCTATTCATCTAGAATTATTCTTTGTTAAACAACTCTTTGGTAAAGCCACACTATTACCACCGTAGTGGCCCAGCTAGGTTTCGGAACCTGCCCCTAAGGTCGCGCTCCCCATAACCCGATCTCTGTATGTGGCATCATGTTCTATTTTATCATTCCGGACGGTACTAACCGACACGTCCGGTGTCATATCATTATTATGTTTCATTTCTGGATATTCTCATTACGTTCATAATTTGATTCATTATGATTATTCATTCTTCAGCAAGTTATAAAAAAAATACTAAGAAGTTCATCTCAATCATTTTCTTTAACTTATTTTAAAGAAATCATTTTGTGGCCAAAAGCCCCCTTTTGAAAATATTTAAAACATTTTATCACTTATTGATAACAATTTGAAAGAATCTTTTGAGACCAAAACTATTAAAAACTTGGCTACCAAGAAAGGGTAGAAGTCCTACCTTGATACTTAGCATCGAGACTCAACACTACAGTCCCAACCTGCCATACGTTAGCTCCAAGGAATCATGATCAACCTTAAAAGTAAACAAAGTTTTATCAATATCTAACTCAGAATATTCTACATTACTATGCTGTTTCATGGTGTCTCAGTATGCTTTTAAAGATCACAAAATCATATCATGAGGTTAAAATCTTTGTCTAGGTTTTAATACAATGAAAAACGGGTGAAAAATAACAAAATTTTATGAAATCTAGTCGGCCTATCGAACTTCCCTGTTCGGCCTGCGGAACTATACAGTTCATCATGCTGGCCATGCAACATCGGCCTACCAAATTGGCCCAGGTTTGGCCTACTGCTGTTATGAATCTGGCATGCCGAACTCATGAGTTTGGCTTGTTGATGTTCAAGATCGGCCTGTCGAACTGGAAAAATTTGAGGACCCGAGACTTCGAGTCTCGGCCTTCCTAAATCTAAAATTTCATTTTAAACCTGTTTTTTCAATTCTTAAGCATGAGTAATATTCATAGATGCTAGAAAAACATACTAGAATACTTTTAAGCAACTTTAAACAAGATTTACATAAAGACTTTTGAATAAATCAAAAAATGGACAAAAAGGAGAAAATGTAATTTAACCCAATTTTTGTAAAATCAAGCCTAGATTTTAGATAATTTGGGTTCTACTAACTTAGATTGAAGGTTTCCTAAGCTCTAGAAACTAAAATTTCAACATTTCAAAGAAATTTGGAGAATTGAAAAAAATTTTGAAATTTGAAAGTTAAGTAAACTAACCTCAAATCCGAGCTTTGAATCAGGTTTATGGAGACCAAATCTTGCTTCTTGAGCTTTTGATGTTGTGGGGATTCAAGGCTTGGGCCAAAATATTTGGAAACAAAAATGAAAAGAGAGAAAGAAGAAACAAAGAAGAGAATAGAGGGAGAGAGAAAGCTGAAAGAGAGTAAGGGAAAAAGAGGGAGAGTGAGAATTAAATAGAAGAAAATGTGGTTCTGCGGAGTGAAAATCATGTTCCAACGCATGGTTTTGAAATTGGGACATATCGGGTATTTGGAAAATTGTTTTGTTTTAAAATTAAAAATAATACTTAAAGATAATTAATAGTGAGATAAATTTAAAATATACTACAAAATGTTTAAATTAAATTTAAATAACATTAAAGCATACTAATCCACCATTTACATGCTAACCTTACTTAATTAAATTCTGGGTGTTACAACCTCCTTCCTTGACTTGGAGTTGGTGATATCTAAAGCATAAATCAATCTTTGAGATCATGGTTGCTCCTTTTAATTAATTATATAGATCATCAATTCTCGAAAGAGGATACTTGTTCTTGATCATGATCTTATTCAACTCCTGGTAATCGATGCATGTACATAAGACTCCATCTTTCTTTTTAACGAAAAGCACAGGTGCTCCTCATGGAAAATAGCTTGGCCAGATGAATTCTTTATTCAACAATTCTACAGCCGAGTTTGGAGCTCTTTAAGCTCTGCTAGAGCCATGTGATAATGTGCTTTTGAAATTGGGGCAGTATTAGGCATTAACTCAATTTCAAACAATATTTCTCATTCTAGAGGTAATCTTGGCAGTTTGTTTGGAAACACATTGATGAACTCCTTTACAATCGAAACATCCTCTTGCCTTAACTGAGCTCCTCGATCTTTATTCACCAAGTTCACTAGATAACCTGTGCATCCACTATCTAGTAACTTCTTTGCCTTCAGGGCATATATTAGTACTTTTAGAGTCTTAGGTTTTTTCCAATGTACACAAACTTCTCGTTTTCAATTGGCCGAAAGTTTACTTTGTAATGTCGGCAGTTAATCTTGCTGTCATATTTTCCCAAGAAATCCATTCCCTAAATAACACCGTAATCTTGAATATCGATTATTACTAAATTAATAAACAATTCTTTACCATAAATGATGATTGTTATGTGATGTAACCAATGATTAGAACTTCATACTTCACTAGAGGGAAGTGCGATCCTATAGGTTTGATTAATCCCATCTTCTTTAGACCCCATACTTTTCCAAATTTGAGTGATGCAAATGAGTGTGTTGCTCCATAATCAAATAAAACATAGGCATTAGTTTTGACTATAGAAAGCTAACCTGTTATCACTATTGAGGTTCCAGCTTCGTCCTCGTTCTTAATGTGTAAGTATAAATCCACCCACTGGGTTCTAGAGCTTCCAATTGACCCTGACTCATATTAGATTGGTTTTGAAGATTAAAGAAACAGTTCTTAGCATAGTGTCCTTCTTTGCCATAAATGAAATACTTATTAATGCCAGCCTTGCGTTCTCTTGCATGTCACTTTCCACATTATCCACATGTGGGTTTACCATTCCCTCCATCATTAACCTCCTTTTAGGGTTGACCTTTTCTAATTCCTTTGATTACCCACATTCTATTTCGTCTTGTTATTGTTGTTGCGATTACGTCCAGGCTAGTTGTTCTGAGTCTATCCTTGCCTTGTGTTATCGCCCTGTCCATTTGCCTAAGAAGCTTGGTTTTGCTAGGCCAAAGCCCTTTCTTCTCTTTAAGCCTTAAAGATCTTTACTTTTTCTTCTTTGTTATGGGAAATTGTAAACTCTGCTCGAGAAGCCCATTCAATATAATGTTTCACGCCTTTAGGTTCTTGACCCCTATTATCAATAATCAGTGCAATGTCTATACAAAACATCCTTTTTGATTTCCTTATCCTTTCTCCATCAGTAGGCATCAGTTCAGGACAAAGACGTGCCAACTGATTAAACCTATTCACAACATCAGTAATTGAGAGATTGTCTTGTCAAAAATTGTTGAATTTTTCCTACTGCACTGTCATAGTTTCAACGTAAAATAAGCTTTCCTGAATTCTTCAACAAATTCTATCCAAGTCATCTTATCCAAATTTTTCTTACGCTCCACTGATTCCCACCATCTTCTAGTATCCTTAGTGAGGGAAAAAGAAGCGCATAAAACCTTCTCAAATCATTAAGTCCCATAAATTTTGGGGCCCTTTCTATACAAGCATGTCGATCATTTGCATCTAATAGGTCTGTAAAGCCATCAAACTTCGATGCTTTCATGCATAGGAATTTCTCGTAAAAATCCATAACAAGAGCAACAAGAGCTGTTAGGGCCGCTAGTTTGCTTATGAAGCCGGTAGTGCTGGTGGTAGAGGATTCTCCTACACTGGAGATACTGGATTTCAGTGAGCTAAGTACTCACATAGTCCCTACATCTCTTGGTCTTGGGCTCGAAGCTTTTCTTGCAGCTTAGTGATTAAAGTCATTAATCAGGGTTTGAGGGACCTCTAGGTGCTTCGCCCATTGTTGCCAATTAAAATCCTATCATAGGATAATAATGTTGCATTAGCATATATTATTGACTTGATAAAATTAATCCAAAAATTTCTTAAGTCACTCAAGTTTGTAAGAAAATATGAAGAATATAAATATTACATCATTTCATTACATACACTTTATACATCTTTTGCTAACAAAACATTCCATTTGTGGCTAACATGTCATACATAGTCAACATACATACATAGACTTTCATAGCGTTTCTGGTAGCAATCACCTTTACTGATCAACATGAACACCACTATCAGAAATGATATTACTTACTAAGGGTACATTTATACAAGGTCAAAAGGGTCAAAATTTGCTAGCCACTAACTAAAAAGGTCAAAAAAGTCCCTCTTCCTCAGTCAGAGTCGACATCTGACATGTCACTATTCAGGGGTTCTTCCTCTAGGTCTTTTACCACTTCCTTACTAGAGTCTATAGATGGTTCATAACTAGCATACAAAGGTTTAGGAGGTCTTGGGACTTGGTTGGGCACAGTCCGATCATCATCATCCTTATCTATGTGCACGAGAAAATCATCAAGTAGGGCTATTAGTGTAACGTCCTCTTATAGACGTCATAGGAACTGTTAACTTACATCATTATCTCTTAATTATTTGACGAAAAAACCTAAACTTG
This sequence comes from Artocarpus hirsutus, assembly GCA_946598075.1. Taxonomy (NCBI): domain Eukaryota; kingdom Viridiplantae; phylum Streptophyta; class Magnoliopsida; order Rosales; family Moraceae; genus Artocarpus; species Artocarpus hirsutus. Next base: position 12,827 of record CAMOHE010047394.1, read on the forward strand.
TAAGTATTTTCTAATTATTAACCTAGGATTTTTTGTATAAATTTTTTTATTTAATATTACCATGTGAATATATGAATTTTTTAAAAAATTAATTTATTTTTAACCGGTTAAATTGTTATCAATTGTATATTGCTCAGACTTCTCAAGATCGCATCTTTCAATAAGGTTAATACTTACTTACCAGAAATGATTTTCCTCCTCGGTTAGCCCGACAGAATATTAAGGTATTTGGCTAACTGACTACCTGCACAAAAATGGTTAGTTTAACATAATAAATATGAAATATGAAAGCAAATTATAGTCCATAAGTTATTAGAAACCAAAGTTCATAAAAGTGTCTCATAACGTGCGGAATTAAATTTAAACATAGCAATATTTAAATTTTATTTTATGTCATAATTCTGTGATCCAACACCACCATTCTTGCACATACATCTGTCCTTCCATCCTCCATCCATAGCTATAGCCTTATCCTTATCTGCAACATGATTAACTTATGTAAGCATTATGCCTAGTAAGTGCATTATGCAATCTCACAAAACATTATAACAAATTTAACCATAGTAGGAATCATTTCATCTTTGCAAATAGTCATCATAGTGCATATGGCATGTTTTGTAAGAACATATCTTTCCTTTTTCCTTTTCCCATGTTAAAAACATTCATTTTAATCTTTAGGACCCTGACGTTGCACCACTAACATCATTAGGGCGCGCCGTCACGAGAGGAGAGGGGTAGCTAATCTCAAACCAAACGTGACAAGTCTACCTTGCAGGAGCAACATCATTATCATCATCATCATCATCATCATCATTGGGTGTGCAACGCCTTAATTAGGTGATACATATATGTATATATATATATACATATATCTAAAAACGTCATATGTATCATGAATCAATGATGTAAACATCCATAAAAATACATTCTTCATAAGCATAGTAAAATGAGTCTTTTGAATGAGTAATGCATAAACATTAATAATATAATAAAATATAACATTCTTAAAACTTCACAATTCTTAATCATGTTGTAGGTGAGAATGTACTTACCTGAGTTGTAAAAATTCTTACTCGACCTCTTACAAGTGGATGGTTTTCTTTCTATTTCCAACGACTTAAGTGCCTCAAACTTTAATTTCATAACATGGTAATAAAAGAAATATTCTCGGTATAAGAACATACTCAAAATATCATATTCAATATCATTATAACAAGCAATTCCATATTTGATCAATTAAACTAATTTATCCTATTATCACAATTAAGATAAGTGCATAATCTCAACTCGGCAACCAACACTCTTCGATTTTTATAAAATAATAGAAAATTCCAATGGCTGTCAAATTTTTACACAATGTTCCTGACATAATATATATCACCAAAAAAATTCTCATGACATTTGGATTCGACTAAGTGCCATTTTCATATTTTTAAATACACAACTTGGTTTATGGACGAGTAACCTGAACAGCCCGTAATCCGTGAATTTTTAAAAATCACATAAAATTTAAAATGACTTGAAATTTTTGCCAATAACATCCATAAAGATCACCAGATTTAATATCTTCACAATTGAACTAATTTAAGTGGCTCTTTTACGTACTACAATTCATACCTCTATTGTTGGAATTTGGTTTAAGCAGTGACAATCAACGAATTTTAGAAAAATCATCAAAATTCCAATGGCTTTGAACTTTTTACAGGACATAGTAGACACATAGACTACCACCAGAATTAATTTCATCAACTTTGAGCAAGTGTAAGTATTTTTCTTATATTTTAGATATCACAACTACAATCTGCCACTATGAACGAAATACGGGCAGTCAACAATCAACGAATTTTATAAAATCATACAAAATTTCAATTGATCTAAAATTTTAGCATAGCATTCTTAACATCTCAACATAGTACCAAAAAAATTTTCATTACGTTTGAATCATTCTAAGTATTTTTCAACTATGCCAACTTTTATAAAAACATTGTAGTAAAATTACCGAAACAATGAGTTGTATTTATTCTACGATTTATTTCTCCAATTCTAACATTCACATGTGGCTGAAAATTTGCAATCATAAACTAGACATATCAATGAGTATTCACAAATTTTTCTAGCATTAAACACATCCTATAATATTATCAAACAAATCATCACATTTAAAAGGCGTTTAAGAGATCATAAGAACAACATTTAGTATAAATTTTCAAACAAATCGAAAATAGCTCATATGAACCTGAAATTTTTATGGGAGATGCTTAACATATAGATATACAATGCCCAAAAGAAATTTTCTCAAAATCTCATGTCAATTCTTCCTGGAAAAATTTCAAAGTATAGGTTTTCACTTAAAAACGTGATTAAAATAATTATTCATAAAAATTTTGTTTCTTAAAAAAAATCAAACATTAATTCATATCAAATCATTCCCACAAAAGCCATAATATTATAGTAAAAATTGGTATAAAAATAGATAGAAAATCGACCTCAAAACGTGGTCAAATACTCCGTTCTAGCCCGACACCGGTTTTGGTGAAACATATTGTAACTCGTCCGTTTAGCTCTCGGATTTGAGGGGGTGTGTTGGGTTTGACTTGGAGGTGTGTAGAAGTGTTAAGGATGGAGGTTTAGAGGCATGCACAGAGTAGCTCGGCTTGGCCGGAGGTGTGATCGCGTATGTCACATCTTGGAGGAGGGAAGAATAGGGAAGAATAAAAAGCTAAGAACAAATGGGTGTAGGTGAGAGTTGATAGCTTGCCTTGTTTCCTTTCAATCAATTAATACAGCCAAAAAAGTGGGAGAAATGAGGTAGTAGCCAACGTGGAGTGGAGTGTGTTGTCGGAGGATAATGTGGAAAGGAGAGAAAAGTTTATTCACGTGTGATGTTTGTAGATGATGTATTATGGGCTTGCACATGTCCTTGTTGTAAAGAGAATGAGAACAATTAGGATAACAAAGAGGGTGATGGAGAGGAGCGTGTGTGATGGGGTTGTCAGATGGTTCTGGTGTATGTTCATGCACCACGTTTCTTCAAAAGAATCTATTCTCTCTCTAATTACTTAAATAACGATTTAGATGAGTTTAGATGAGATTTTTAATATATTTGGACGTGAACAGTTGAGTAGAATTGATTAAAAATCAAATTTGGAGTCTTTATGTTGCTTCTGCAACTTAGACGGAAGCTTAAAGATGGACCAAACAACATGTCGTTTGGTCTTTTTTTTTTTTTTTTGCTCTCAACCCCCCAAAAACGACATATCATTTTTGGGTGGCACTCCCAAAATGACATATCGTTTTGGGATTTTTTTTTTTTTTTTTTTTTGCATTTTGCCTCCCGAAAATGACATGTCGTTTTGGGTGGCCAGCTCCTAAAATGACATGTCGTTTTGGGAGTCTTAAATTTTATTTTTTTAAAATGTAAAAATATTTTTTTTCCAAAATTGTACAAAAGACTTCTAAGGTTTGAAATAACTCTTAAAAATTAAAAATAAATCTCCCAAATATTCAAAAGATTAACTATTACATCCAAACAGATAAAAATCAAAGTGATTTATCAAAGTAGAAATATTGTTATATATATATTTTAAACGAGGAATCATCATAATCATTTATTAGGCACTTCATGTCATTAGAATTCTTTAGTCCATCCGTTGCAAATAAGGTTGTTAGTCTATAATAAATTCATAATCATAATTATCATACAAAATTTTCACACAACATATGCTTCCAAGTCATAATTTCGTTCATGTGATGCTTAAAATTGTGAAACGTTACATAACGTCGATTAAAAGAAACAGTGGTTGTTACAATTAGGTTCCACTCAGCATGTAATATCTCGGAGATAAAGTCATCTAGGTTGAGAAAATTCCAAAGGTAAGGAGCCAGATGTTGAATTTCATTTAAAAGCTCATGCCATAAAAGGTCATAAATTCGTTGTAGTGGCATTCCTGATGGAATCATTGGTACCATAGTGCAATGGAATCTCATGATATAGTGCTCTATAGACTCACCCATGTATTGATCCCATATTGCTTCCAAGCATGTATAGGTTTGATGTTGTTAGTCAGCCAAGATCAATGAATCAACTTGGACTAGTATTTCATTTGCAGGTGGGAGTGTATGCGGGGCGACCTCTAAAGAAAGCTATCCTTTAGAACCTTGCCAGTCATGATGTTGTTCGCTCGAATCGAGTCCAATCCACCATGCTAAAACTTCTCCCTGTAGTCTTTTGGAGGCCAAAAGGACCTAAAGATGCGGTGGTGTATGGCATAATGCAAAAATGACCTCAATGGCATTGAACCATCCCATCAACCATAGGTTGTTTATTACCTTGAAAAGGGGTCGCATTATATCTTGAAAAGCCACACTGGCTCTTTTGTCAACGTCCAAGTGACGATCGTCAAGTAGAGCCGCCATTGACTATGGTTACATTAATTTAGTGTTATACTTCTATATAAGAAGATAACCTAGAATTATATACTCAAATTAAACTATCTTACTTGAACTGTGTCCCGAACAATGTATGATAATGTGTAATAGGATGGCAAGATACTCACTCTGATACCAACTATCATGACCTGATCTTTTGAGTCGTTCCTTAATACTTTTTTTACTTACATAGCTATAAAAATTAAGAAACATTATATAAATATATGTACATAAAACTTTTCATTTTACATACATTATTATTATTACATCAATGTTTCTGAAAGAGTTTAGATTACTTCTTATCTTATATTATATCTCATAGCATATTTAATATTTCTTGCAAAATCAAATGTTCCAAAACTACTAAATATACAGCAAAAACATTCACGTGACGATATCCATACCCTTGACTACCTTTTGCTCATCCATTGATGCCGGCTCAACAATGATTCTATTTTGGTCTCTTGGTTGGATTCCTTACACATAAAATAACTAGGTGAGCTATTGCTCAGTAAGTCTAAACATAACCCATAAATAAATTCTATTTGTATGCATGATCCAACTATGCTTATTTATAAACTTATTTACTTCACATCCTTAACTTAACTAGGGCCTAAATGTTTGTATGAAATGTGTACATGGGTCATCATAACATTAAGCGCTTGTTTGAAACACCATATTGTATTATATTATATTGTATTGCATTGCATTTTCTGTATATAATACAATGCAATGTAATATAATACAATACGGTGTGCTAAACATGCCTTAAGATTGCAACATATCTTAGAACTTCCTTTGAGTCAAGAGGTTGATATAACACTTTCTTATCTTATTTAGTGAGTAATTTACTAGTTCTTTTAAATTATGGTCTCATATCATTCATGATGCTTGATAACTTAAGATAAGTGCTTTGTAATTGTAATTAATTTAAATAAAATAAATAATGTTTTTCAAAAATCTTTTTGTCCTTGTTATATGCGGGGTTTAGAACTTTTGTCCATGTTATAGGTGAGATTTGAGATTTGCTACGCAATTATCCAATTTCTCAATCCCCTCACTATCTATCTAAGTGTCCTGCTTGGACAATTTTATCATTATTAGCTAACTTGTTTACTACCGACTACTTGTCGATAACAGAACTTAGACACCTAAATACTTAATCCAATTATGGGTCGGTTTTCTAAAAGAAACTTGTGTGTTTTAGAATTTGTTTTCTTTTATCTCCATTGCCATTTCATTGCTAGCAGATTATGGAAAAATTTTTGCTAAAAGACATTTTTCTATTTCGGACGTTTCGAGGTCTATTTGAGTCGTTTTGGAAAAACTGACATTTTTACTCTCGATGGGTCTTAGAAAACTTTTTGAGCATGTTTTTGATAAATTGTTGAAAAATGTTATTTATTGACTATGGGACAAGAAAAACAAGGCATTAACTTTCTTTTTGCTATAAAAATCCATTTTAAAAAACCTTTGCGATTTTAACATGAATTACGAATATTTTGACGATTTTGGCCATGGAACCAAAAATGATCATTTTATACCATTAGGCTCAATTTTTTGCAAGGATTAATATTCTCTAAAGTTTCCAAGTCAAATTCCTTAGTTTAAAAACGTTTTTCTTTTTAACACATTTTTTTGAATATTTAAGTGATCAAAACTTGAGTAATTCGTAACTCATAAAACTGTGTGGAATTTTTACAAGCCATACTTGATTTTTAACAGTTTCGATGAGTTCTACAACTTTCGTACTTTAACTTTTCTAAATTCCAACTACATAATAGAGTATTTTGTCATTTTTCAATTATGTCGAACTTGTACAAATCTTTGCAATTTAGTCCTTTCAAAATTTCACAAAACTTTGTTCACAAAAGTTATAAATCTCACTGTTTTGGATAAGTTTCAAATCATACTCAAAAAACAAATCATGTTTAAGCATGTCAAAATTTCATTTTTTTTTTTAAAATCATTCAAACTTTGCATCATGCATCCTTTTTTAAAGCACATAAACCCTAGTTTCTACTCACTCTACATCATTACTAAGCACAAAAAAATCACACAAACATGCCATAACGCCTTTCTAATATGTCATAGTCCATATGTAGTACAAAGCATACTTAAAGTTTCACAAAAAAATAACAAACATTTAAGGCAAGATTTAAGGCTTTTACCAAAGGGTTTTGTGAGCTTGTGGGCCTCCACAAGAACTTGAGCTTATCTACTTTCCTAGAACAAGTCATGACAAGAAGAATTCCATCAAAATCCCTCCAAAATTCAAAGAAAACCCTAGAAACACATAAAGAAAGTCTAGGATTTACCTTCCAAAATTGCCTTTCCTTGAACTAGCTCTTGATCTTGGTCTTAACTATTAATTGGGAGATGGATTTTTGGGTGAGATGGAGCTCTAGGGGCTGCCGAACCAAGGCGAAGAGCAGAGAAATTTTGGTTACAAACTTGCATAGAAAATGTTATGTTTTAAGTGTAATTAATTATAACTTGATGACGTACCATGCATAGTCATCATCTTAAAACTTTTATGGTAAATTTTGGCTCAGAAGCCATGGGTAGAAACTGGCCATAGCTAGGGGTAATATGGCAAAATTCGATCCTTTTGGGTGGCACTTTATAGTGGGTCCCACAAAACTTGACCTAGTGTTGCTTTATATTGCACTGTATTTTTCCTATATCGTTAGTGGAAAAATTGAAGCAATATACACTAAATAGTCTAGGATATAATAACTTACTTTTTACCCACTTTTCCTAATCCTAATACAATATCCCATATATATATGTGTGTTTTTTTGCTTTAGCAGTAGAATTACGCTATATTGTATACTCTTATTTTTTTTTTTTGCCTTTGTGTCTTTCTATATTGTATTCTATCAACTGATGGATTGTAGACATAGAAACCTTTACCAATTTAACTGACTAGTATATGACCATTTTATACTATTTTAGACTATGGTATGATTTTCTACTTTAAATAACATATTTACCCTTTATTAATTTATACTATAAAATTAAATTAATGTGATATAAATTTCATTTTAAGGATATTTTTCACAAATTTTTGGGTATTTAAACTCACAAAATTTGTATATTAAAAATATTCCGAATTGCATAAAATTCACAAACATAATACACGTTAATATTATTCATAAATAATTTACATTTCTTGTAATTTTACAAAATACGATCTATCGGAGAAAATTTATTATTTAAATCCAAATCAATTTTGAATTTAAATTAATAAATTTTCACGAGCATTACAGTGCAGTGGTGGTCTTAGTGCTACTGGGTTTTGCCCTTCAATCGATAGGAATAATCCATCGACTATAAGGGTTTTGTCAAAAAGAGCTTTACATGTGTCCGGTTTTAGTGTGTCGAGGTACTTTCTTTTTATCGAGCCTCTAGCGTTTGTCCCACATCATCAGAATTTATTGATAGATCCAATCTTATTGGAGGGTTTCATCTCATGTATTATCGGTTTTTGATCACCTGTATTGCCTTTATAACTTTGGTTTAAGTTCAATGAAATTTCCACTTTGAAAAAAGTGTTACCTGAGGATATTTTGACCTTTGCGGTTAGAAGTGGTATGATTCAAAGAAAGAAATAATAAGTGGTACAATATAATAATGATAGCAAAAAAATGGTATATAATCTAATTTACTCTGAATCTTCTAACTAAGTAAACGACTTATTTGAACTTTGATTCCTCACTTTGAAACTTGCTCATTTCTATAATGCATAAGTAAGCACACCATTAATGCCTATATTTGATGCTTTTCTTTGTTTTATTTTTGCTCCTATAAAGAAAGATGACCTTTGTTTGTTTTTTTTTGGTTTCTAAAGGCTCTTTTATAATTTAATTATTGCAAATTTATTATGTTTTTTAAAATATCTTGTTTCCCTGTCGTGTTCCTCTTCATTAAACAACTCTTTTTTTCTCCCATCTTTTCATTTTAGCAAATATAATGGTAGTATTAATAATGTATTAACAAACGTATAAAGTTTCGATTACTAAAAAAAAATAATAAAATAATAAAATAGTAATCCAAACTCTAACGTGGCCCTTGAAGAACCCTCTGCACATGAGCGAACGAAAAGACTTTCCTTTATTGTAGGATGATGATCCTGAAACAACATGTCGTCTTGTCAAATTAAAAAACGACATGACGACAGCGCATTTCCCATGTAAACGACAACTTCCAAATATTGACGGTCCCTATTAGTGGATCATAGCGATTACCCTGTTAGCTGGGCCCAATCCTCTTCTAGGCCGACTCAGTTTAACGGTCCAGATTTAATCATTACTCACAAGAAGAATCTCTGTACCCAATCGTCCTCACTCGAAGCAGACTCTTTTTTTTAAAAAAAAAAAAAAAAAAAAAAAAAACTGATATAGTACAAGGTTTGCCGAATTCTGCGCAAACTCGTAATCCTACCAAAATTATTCTTAAAAAAAAAAAAAAAAAAACCCTCTAACCAAATCGAACCAAACCCAGTAAAAATCACGAATTTTTGTTCCACTTCTCGCCCACAAAGGTTTTTCTCTATCTCTTGCGCTTTCTTTCTATATTTTTTTTTCTAGTTATATTTGTTTATTTATTATTGTACAGCTAGTAATTTGATCTGAAATTAGTTGTTTAATTGATCCTGAACTGCCTGTCTGGAATTCCACTACCCAGTTATCTGTGTGGCGGTTTTGCTTGGGCCTGTTTTGAAGATCTCACTGTATTTCTCTTTCTCTGTTTAGTTTCTTTATCCAAAGAAAAAAGAAAGTTGTCGAACTAAAGAAAACCCTTGGCCATTTTCATGTTATGTTTCTTTGATATTTGAAATGGTATTATCCTGTTTTTCAGCCTGGGAATTGTTTAGTTTTTCCTTTTTGAAGTTTGACTTTGTGTGATAATCTCTCTTTTCCCCTCCTTTTCTTTTGGGGTTGCCAAGTTTAGGTTCTAGATCTTGAAGATTAATCTAGGCAAAAGGGTTCATTTCATGATATTTGTTAAAAATCTTTTTCTGGTTTTTGGGTGGTCATTGGTTTAGTGTTATTTCCCACTCACTGATTTGTTGTTATTATTATTAAGGGTTCATTTCATGATATTTGTTAAAAACCTTTTTCTGGTTTTTGGGTGGTCATTGGGTTAGTGTTATTTCCCACTCACTGATTTGTTGTTATTATTATTAAGGGTTCATTTCATGATATTTGTTAAAAATCTTTTTCTGGTTTTTGGGTGGTCATTGGGTTAGTGTTATTTCCCACTCACTGATTTATTATTATTATTATTATTATTATTTTATTAATGTATGGTAATCCTGACTTTGCCCCAATGAGACCAAGCATTTAGATTTGGGAATTTTATGTCTGCTAGTATGTATCAGAAGTCAACGCCAAAACCAGGCTATAATGCGGGGCTTTTTTTTTTTTTTTTTTTTTCCAGGTATCTTTTTATGGTAGGATAGATCTTGCCAAAGATTTAATTGGAACATTTACTTAGTTTAGGGTAATCTATCTTTATCTTCTTTGATCTTTTTTCCTTGTATGTTGGAATTGACTGTTTAATGATATCTACACATGGAAATTTGTGATTTGTGAACTAGATATTGTTTCAGAGTATGCAACGTTCAAGCTTGTCTTTGCAGTGCTTTTTATTGCTTTGTTTATGTTAGTGATCTGCATTGTATTTTATGTAACTAGTGGTTTGATATCACTATCTCTAACTACTAGAGGTTTGATGATACTATTTTTAATTATCCATCCATGGCGCTTTCTGCTGAATTCGGGTTGTTTATATACTTAGGGACCGGTTGTAGAAGCTAGAAATCTCCAAAGGAAATGCTTTATCTTTGTGAATGCATTATTTTTGTGAGTTTTTTTGGAATACAATATCATTTTCTTGGTGTAACCAACCACTTGATGTCATGCCGTGTAATCGAATGTACATATACTTTAAAGCATGCATAAGTTAGTTTAAAAAAAAGGGCACAGTTCTTCACCACACCACACCACCACCCCCCCC
>CAMOHE010047394.1:23298-80556 GCA_946598075.1 Artocarpus hirsutus
CCCCCCCCCCCCCCCCCCCCCCCCCCCCCCCCCCCCCCCCCCCCCCCCCCCCCCCCCCCCCCCCCCCCCCCCCCCCCCCCCCCCCCCCCCCCCCCCCCCCCCCCCCCCCCCCCCCCCCCCCCCCCCCCCCCCCCCCCCCCCCCCCCCCCCCTCCCCTCCCTTAATAGGGTGTCATAATGTAATTTATTAGGCACCATTTGACACATCAAAATTGGACTGGGGTTTTGAGTCTAGTTTTTTAAATATTTAGAATTTGAAACTTGATTATTTGGATGTTTTTCAATGTTGCTTATTGTAATTACTTGTCATATTCGGTATTAGTAGTTAAATGACCCTATTAGTTGACATTTATTCCTTCCAATGGAATTAGTGGTGGTTCCATGCATTTATCATGGAATATTTGCTCTTGCATATAAACTCTAGCATTTTATTCTCTTATATCTCTGTTGAGAACTTCTACACTTGCATATCCCGACAGTTATAAGGCTCAAATATCTTGTTTTCCACTGTAACATAAATTGCTTATTTATGTGTCGTAGGAGACAGTGATTCACCACTTCACATGTTTTGGTTTGCCTTTTTGGAGATAAAAATATGATTCTAGAGGGATACAGTTATTTGCAATCATATTATAACAGTTTTTTTGGTTATTTGCAGCTGCTTGATATATATGCATTGACACAGTTTGCGTGAATGGTAATGGAGCTTAATACCATTGAAGATGCATTTGATCGTGTTACAAAGAAACAAAAGCTATCCAGCTCTAAAGCTCAAGAAGTTCTTGACCAGGTGGACCGAGAAATAGTACTGGCATTACAAAAACTACAATCACGTGATGATCTTGACTCAGAACTTACTCATCTTTCTGTTTTTGCTGAACTTAGAACTAAGTTAAAGGACATGGCTCCACTCAATCAGCTGGAAAGTACACAGAAAGAACTGAATATAGCATTGAGCAAGTTCCCAAAACTTCTTGAGAAAACCTTCAATCCAGATATAACAAAGGCCTATCGAAACATTTTATTCGATACGAGCACAGTTAATGAGATAATAGCCAGCCATTTCTACCGGCAGGGCCTATTTGAAATTGGTGACTGTTTTCTGACAGAGAGCCAGGAACCAGAATCTGTATGTGCAATGAAATCGCTATTCCAAGAAATGTTTCAGATACTTGAAGCCATGGGATGTCGGAATCTGCAGCCGGCGCTGAACTGGGCTGCTGCCAACTCTGATAAACTCAAACAAAATGGATCAGACCTACTGCTGAAACTTCATAGCCTGCAATTTGTGGGAATACTGCAAAAGCAAAACAGAGACGAAGCTCTCAAGTATGCCAGAACTTACCTTTCTTCGTTTGCTCCGGACCACATGTCTGAAATCCAAAAGCTCGTCATATGTATTCTGTGGACCGGAAGGCTTGATCACTTACCATACCCGCAATTTTTATCACCAACCAATTGGGACAAAGTTGTTGAGGAGCTAACAAGGCAGTTCTGCAATATTCTAGGGCAGTCCTATGAGAGTCCATTGAATGTCACAATAGCAGCTGGGGCCCAGGGATTGCCACCTCTTTTGAAGTTCATGACTGTAATGGCAGGAAAGAAGCAGGAATGGCAGTCCATGAAGCAGTTGCCAGTACCAGTTGAACTGGACAAGGAGTTTCAGTTCCATTCCATCTTTGTGTGCCCGGTATCTAAAGAACAATCGACCGATGAAAACCCACCCATGTTGATGACATGTGGGCATGTGCTTTGCAAGCAGTCTATCATGAAGATGTCAAAGAACAGCACAAGATCTTTTAAGTGTCCGTACTGCCCATCTAATACAGATGCATCAACTTGTAGGCAGCTGTATATCTGATGTATTTCCTTAGATGTTAGTGTTGTTGTTTCTCTTTCTTGCTCTGTCTCATGAACTGGTTCGAACTTGTAGAAACTAGTTCCGTCATGTGTGGCTTTGATGGCAGGAGTTGGTGGCTTCTGGTGTACTTCTGATTGATCCATTTGTTGTACATAGAAATTCTTTTCTTCTGATAATTAAGACAATTCTGATACCGGGGAGGCTGAGGTACTAGGGGGCACAAGGGCCTTTGTATTCTCTTGAGTTCCGCTAGATCTCTCGCAAATGGACCCTGCAAGGAGAAAGGGAGGATATGAAAGACAACTAATAATTATTTATCTATTGATGTATCTTGTTTCCAAAAAGTTCCGACATGTTAGTATTAAATCTTGTTGCAATGAAATGTATTTCCACGAAGTGTTGTTTTTCTTGTCGGTGGGGACACATTTACAAGGGTCTCGTTTATTTTGTTCTCAAAGCTTTTGGAAATGTTTTTTCATATTTTTCGAGACAAAAATTTAAAACACTTTAAGCATAATTCTTAAAAAATTTTTATTTTTTAAAACAAAATATTTTCACTTGTTTCAAAAATAATACCAAACAGCTCCAATGAAATAGAAACATTATGTCGTCGTTAAAATTGTTTGAGCTAGTTTGAAAGATGTTTTTTGCACTGTTTGCATAAATGTTTGAGAATTTAGGTTTACTAAGTAAATAAAGTGACTTAATATCTTTATAAAAGATCGTTATATTTAAATGATGTGAAAGTTGGGTTTTTTACTCTTCACATGGCGTTGCAAGATGGTTTTTTTTTTTTTAAAATCATTAAACTTGCATTGTATGAGGGAATATTTACTTTTTATACCTTATATTTTAGGTTTATTAAAAAACCATACACTCGGTTTTTTATAAAAATGTTACACCTTTTTATGATCAATTTCAGATTTTGACCTCAAAATGCTCAAAATACTCTTGAATAAAAAAGTAAAAAATAAAGAAATAAGAAACTCAAAAAAAAAAAAACTTTAAACTTTCTTCAAAATTAAAAAAAAAAAAAAAAAAAGAGCTGCTATAGAGGAGAACGTTTTTATCCTCCAACGCTGAAGAATGATCTAAGGATCAGTATAAAATCTTCGTAAGGATACACATGAACTCTCACACACCCAAGAGTAGTTCTCCACATCATAAAGAAAAATAAAACATTCAAAAAAATTCCAAGAACAATACAAAAAAAAAAAAAAAAAAAACCCATTTTCCCTCACCACCCCCAAGCAGCTCGCCCCCCCTCACACAATCTCTAGCGAGCCCCCGTCGTTCATGTTTCCAATGTTGTCAATATCCGACTCCGACTTTCTTTTGTGCACGTTTTTTTAAGGTAAAAATTTTAAAAACATTTTTGATATAATTCACAAAATTTTTTTACAAATTTTAAAACAATACCAATCAGCCAACAAACTCTAGTTTCTCATCTTTTTCTCATCTGAGTTTTTTGTTGTGTGCCTAAAATTGCATATTCTCTATTATTTCGAGTTCCATGTGATTTCCCATGTGGCTTTTTAATTGCTCTCAAAGTTTCCCCATTAGAAATTCAAGCCATGGCCAATAGAAGTTTCATCCTTGAAAATTATTTCTTTATTTCTTTATTTATTTTTAAAGGAAGGTTAGACTTTAAATTGCAGGAAATCCTTTTGAATATATTAAGACGAAATTAGGTCATGCGTCTTCTATTTTGGGGCTGAATTTTTGTGGCATCTTGGAGGTCATGTGTCCTCTCCAGTTGATTATGCGATCCCAGGGATCTCCTCGTCTTTAAGTCGCTGTCATCTGTAGAGTAATTTTGTCGGAGGAGGCAAGTTGCCAAGGTGAGGGTGGGGCGTCGTGGGCGGTCAGGGCGAAGGAGGAGAAACCTTATGTCGACGTACTCGGAGGAGATTTGTAGTAGAAGGTAGACGAAGGAACATGAAGAAAGGGGTAGAGAGATCTGGACATCTAGTTTTCTGAAGAGAGAGAAAGAGATGAAGGGAGTAACTGAGTGAGAGAGAAAAATGGAGAGTGATAATATACAATCATAACTATTTTGCAACTTTTAAAATTACTCTATATCGTCGTTTGATCAATATCTAACGGTTAAAAATACCGTTCTCCACCATTACTATACCCAAAAAGAAAAATATAGTTCAATTTTGCTGAGTTCAAATAACTGAAAATATATATCTAGGGAGTGTTTGGTTTAAGTACTTTTTGTACTCAATGAATTCAAATTTAAATCTGAGTATCAAGAATTTTTTAAATATGTGTTTGTTTTCTCAAAAATCTGAATATTTTGAGTATCAAGAATATAAGATTCTAGAGTTCTAACTCCCATTAAACTTAGGATACTCGAATATTTTTGCTACAGTAAAGATTGAAATTCTCTCTCCTATATTTAAGGAAAAAAATCATAATTTCTTCATTTGATATCCAATTGAGATGATTCTTTTTGCATTATATTCCTAGTGAAGAGAAGAATGAATTAAGATCCATATTGCATGTTTTTTAAGATTATTAACATAAAGATTTTATTAGATTTGTTAATAAATGTCCCCAATCCCAATACTCCCCATCCAAATGACAACCCATCCTTATTCTTCTCAATCTTATCATGTGGATCCTAAAAACTAGCCTCCCCCGTGCTACCCTAGCGACCATCCTGCCCTCCCTGTCGATCGCAATTAGCCATGGACTACCAGCACTCTCACGAAAGCTTTTTCTTGCCTCCTCTGGTTCTAAGCAACGACAACCATGGCCAACCAATTATGTTGAGGCCTGGTAGCAATTCTTGAGGTAAAGATGGAAAGGGGTGTGGGTGGGGGGTACATTAAGTATACAACAATCAAGAATTATGTTAAGAAAATTATGTACATATTGTGGGTTAAAAATTTTATGCTAATTTTTTTTTAATAATTTTAAAAGTAATTTTGATGTCACGGGGATTATTATTAAAAATTACACAAAGGTAAAAATAAGATTTTCAAAGTTAAAAAATCATGTCATACTCTTAAATGAGTTAGGAATGAAATAAAATAAGCTAGAAAGCTTAATTATTACAAAATATGTTGTAACAAATTTTAAGACAGAAATACAATATAAGGAATACATAGTATGAAAAATCATGCAGTATGAGAGTAATGCAATGAAAAGATTACACTGATATAGCTATGCAATATAAGAATTATACTGATAAAGTTAAGCAGTCTAAAAATTATACCACATAATGTAATGCAGTATAGAAATTAGATTGTGTAAAGATAATTAGTATATGCATTAAACTGTGTCGATAATATGGAAGTTTGTAGACTATGAAACACAATATAGGAAAGAATGCTAGCAGTATGAGACATATACCAGCAGTATAAGAAAAATACCGTTAGTATAAATTTGAAACTATTAAAAAGTTGTCGTGAAACCCACCAAAGTAACACCATGAGGTGAAAAATTTTGCCACATCTTCTAAGCTAGAACCGGTTTATTGCATGTGGTGAGGGAAGTTTTCAATTTGCAAAAAGGCCCTTTAGGGATAACTTGAGAAAAAGTTACATCATCTCCAAGAAAAACTTTGAAAAAAATTCCACTTTTTCCTCCCTTGTAAACTTGTGGTGAATGTGTGATGGAGCATTGTTTTTATTTCATTTTAGTCTCTAAACTAGGTTTTTATATGGATAAGGGCTTAAGTGCAAAAGTTCACTTTTTGCCTCCATCAAAATTTGCTCCATGAAAAGCTCGAGGAACCCATATTCCCCCATGAAAAGCAGCCCTCTTAAGTTATGCTTTCTTTCAAGTTTTGTTAATTATAAAGCCTTCAAGTCATGTTGTGGAGCAAAATTATGTATGTGGGGAGGAAGAACAAGAAAGTTTCAACGT
This sequence comes from Artocarpus hirsutus, assembly GCA_946598075.1. Taxonomy (NCBI): domain Eukaryota; kingdom Viridiplantae; phylum Streptophyta; class Magnoliopsida; order Rosales; family Moraceae; genus Artocarpus; species Artocarpus hirsutus. The sequence goes on from CAMOHE010047394.1 coordinate 29,038, forward strand.
AAAACTCAACCATTCCCTATTATGTTTTAGGGTTTTTATTCAAGTTTTGAGTTAAATTTTTATAGATGTGTTAAGGGTTGTTGTCAAGGGTTTTAAGATGCTTTCAAGAACCAAAAGGAAAGGCTAAGATCTTGGGTTGTTAAAGTAAAGTTCTAGTCCTTGAAACCAAGAAAAAGTTTATGTTTTTAACATGCATATCAAGTGATTGATGCATGTTATGGACTATGGCATGTAATAAACACACTATGACATATTTTGTTTACGTATTAAGTGCTTGATGATGAGCTTAGAAGGGTTTAAATGAAATTGAACTCAAGGAAAGTAAATGAAGAATTGTTTTTGTGCAAAAAGTATTTAAAGGTCATATTTAAAAGATTTTAATGTTTGAAGCCTTTAGAGGCCGAATTATTTTCTAGATTCAACACGAGATTTATTGATAGAAGTCAACATAGGAAGTGCAACCACTTTTTTCATTAACCCAACACAATCTGTCCAATTAGGGGAGGATTGATTTTAGTGGGCCTAGTGGATTCTCAATCCCTTGCTCCTATCTATCCTTCCATTAATCCCTTCAACCAAACAACAACCATCATCACTTTCTACACCCTAATCCATTAACCTTAATCCCTACTCTAGTCCATTGCTTATACCAAACACATCATAAGGTTCAAGATTAGTGTCCTAACTGAGACACCATCTTGAGGTTGTGTATTAGGAAAGATTCCAATCAAACGTTTCTAATTTGTATGTTCTATATTTAGGTGTAATATTCTATTATTTCATCTTTTTTATTCTTAGGAAGTTAGTGACATTAATTATTCTTCCTTCTTCTATATCAATCATGTAAGATGAAAACATTGTAATAATATCATCACTGGAATTAAAGTTATTTCCAAAAACACTCTCTCTTTTACACTTTCATCACATGCCACCTTTTAATTCCCTGGTGTCAATTTCTCCAATCATGATTTAACATTTGGATAACCAAGATTTAATTTAATTCAGAATAATTTTTAAAATTCTTCATATTTGTCACAATTATTTATTATTGAAAACAAATAATTACTACATAGTATATATCTAAACAATTAAAATACATACTTTATGTGTAATACCCATTTTAAGCTTCTTTCTTAGAGTTAGAAACTCATGACTTTAAGATTGGAAGATGTTTAAAAGTTTTAATGAGATTGTAGCAAGTTAAGCATGGAGTGGCAATCAAAGGAAGCTAGGTGTCGAAATATAAAGTTAGGATATGACTCTCGACTCTAGGAAGCACGAGGTGTTGTCATAAGGTTAATGACTAATCTTAGCATGAAACATAGACGCTAAGTGGCTTACATGCACGATAGCTAAGTAGCACATACGGATAATGACACATGGTACCACGTGGTAGGGATACTGTTAGACATGTATGTCCTAAGGAGTAAAATGTTGTAATGTGTTTTTGGAGACATTTTATCAATAAAGAATTTATTTATTATTCATATACCAAATGTTGTCCTCTTTATATTCATATTTGTTGAATGTATGTTAAGCAAATAAAAGTCTGAGATTGTCGGTCTAAACCTTTAAGAATCAGGCATATAATGGACAGATTATGCAGAAGGCATGATTCTAAAGGTGATGGTCTAAATCATAAGATCCACAATCGATGGAATAAAGTTGGGTGCTTTCTTCATGCTAAGATTGTTATGTTGTCTATATCCCTGATAGGAGATGGCTTTTCTTGGCCATCAGAGTTGGACTCCGTGAGTAGAAACATGGGTACATTGTCATGGTGATGATGTATTGGATCGAGACATAAAGTGAAATTGATTTCGATTAATAATTCCATTTGTACAAATCAATTCACCTTAGACAATTATATGTGTTGTATCTTAATCCTGAAATGATTAATGGGCCCGTCATCTTGTCGTATGTCTTTTGATGTACCAAAGAGTGACATCCTGACTTTGTGATGGTGGGCATACCAGATATAGGAGACATGACTCTTAATAGCGTAGACCTGTTATTCATAGATATGGAATCCATAGCTCCATTAGTGGAGTCAATAATATTCTCTTATATGCGTTATCCTGTAATTAAAAAACTAGAGCGTTCAACCATTTAGATATATAGGTGTAACCAAATAGTATACTGTCCTTGAATGGTAAGTTTTCTAATGGTGAGTTAATAGAACGTAAGACAAAAATAATCAAGAAGGTAAGATAAAATTTATCATCAAGTCGATTATGAATATTCTATGGGGATACAACACATTTTGCTATGTCATGGACACTTAGCTAATTTAGGCTTCGTAATTTTATATAGTTCGAGAGTGCAGCTCTAAGCTTTTAGTGGAGTAGCGTTAAAGTTGATAATTATAAAATGTGTATCTGGGATATTATATTTTATATTTATCGAAGCTTGAACTATATAAGTCTATCAGGTCCCATTTGCTAGCTCATAATAAATCTTGTAACGATACGGCGTGCTTTTCTAATAAATTGTTGACTTATGTTAAATTATTAGATTGGTTGAAATTCGACAAGATCAGATGATTCATGTCTATTATCAGTTGAATTAATTTTTGGTAAATTGATTCAAGATAAACTTGTTGAATTATCAGGAATATTTATTTTCCTAGAGATTATCTAGATATGATTGTTTTAATCAAATAACTTCTCTATTGAGTTATTTGAATTAAAACTGAGGCTCTATCAAAAGAATCTCAAATGGGAAATAAAGATTCTTAGGGATCATATTGTCGTAAGTTTAGGCAGGCCGATCAGTTAGTTTAGCTTGCTAATGGACCAAGTTCAGCAGGCCGATTTGTTAGTTTAGCCTGCTGATCTAACGATAATTTGATTATGCATTTTTTATGCGATTTTATCAGAAGTTGATTTAAATTCAAATTTTTGAGGCCTTATCTAATAATGACCAACCTTGGGGATGACCTCTATAAATAGGGAGTGAGTTTTCTAAGTTATTTAGATCAGTTGAGAAGTTAAGAGTGAGTAATATACCGTTAGATACTCTACAACTCCCTGAGAGCTTTTGTTCGCAATCACAAACTTTTGCTCTAGGTTTTCTCAATTGGTTGGAAAGAGAGTCCTCAGGGAAGAGCTAAACGATGTATGCCTACACACACTGCAATCGAGGATAAAAAAATAGCAAAGAAGACTAGTTGGGTGAGGCTCTTCTAGAACGTTCTTTTCTACACTGATTGCAAGAGCTCTTTGGCATACAAAGTTTAGTAAGATCTAGTTAATTTATTATATAGTATGTCAAACTTGTGTTTTAGAAAATACTCTAATTTAAAATTTTTAAAAATTTTGCTGCGTACTCGTTTTTCCAACAGATACTTAGTGTCTTAGGTAATACATGGCGATGAGACAAAAAATACATATTTCTTAAGGCTAAATATCACCATTTTGCATTAATATTTGTCGTTTAATCCTTTAATTATAGCATTTGTGTGTTAATTAATATTTTGTATCTTAGTGTGATAATGTGTTTAAATATGTGTTTTTAACATGTTTTCATATTTAAGCATATTTTTGGTAATTTTTAAAAGTATTTTTGTATGTTAAATAATTAGTTTGTACAAAATTAATTAAAACAGTAAAAAAAAAAATACGTTATGATTTTATTTTAATTTTACTATGTTTGTAAGTAATATGTTTTAATACATTTCTAGTAATTTTTAAAAATATTTTTATATCTTAAATAGTGTTTTTAGTACAACCGAATTAGCTCTATACCTTTTTTTAGTAAGTTTTTATATGTTCTTAGTTTACTTTTATAATCATTGTAAATATTATTTTTGTAAAATAATTAATTTTATTTCAATTTTCTGCTTTTATATTTGAAACTTGTAGCAAAAATGAAACAAAGCAACACTAAAACAGGCAAAAACAAATAGCACATAGAAGCTACATCAACGCTTGCATCTGCGCAACTTCATCATAAAAAACTTTTCAACTTACGTTGCAAGTTGCAAAAGTTGTTAAAGATGTAATGACATTATAATATTATAATAATAAAATACTAAAATAATTTAATAAATAAAATAATATAAAATAAATATTAAAATATTGTTTCGTTATAAAAGAGGCCTTAGCCTCGTCTTTCATGACAATTACCACTTCTTCTTCTTCTTTTTTGTTTTCTTTCTTTGCTTTCTTCTATTGAGCTTTTAGCTTAGTAGATCCTCCTTTCAGGAAGAGATGCTATTAGAACACTCATCTAACCCCACTTTTAATATTAAAATAATGTCTAAATTAGTGTAGAAAGTTTGGTAAGACAAAGAGACGATCTTGTACTCATAATAGTTTGGTACGGTTTTCAACTCTATATATGTATCGTGATGCTTATATTTTTTTATGGAGTAAATAATTTTTAAGGGTTTTAATAATTATTATCAATGTTGTAGTGCTACCAAATTCTTGCATAAATTTAGTCATGCTTTCTTTATGTAATTTACTTGTGTTGCATAATTAATATTAATAATACCAAAATCATGCTTTCTTTATGTAATTTAATTGTAGCACAGTAAATGCTTGGTGATACTTTATTTATTGTCGACAGAGGATAACATAGTGTATTCTTAAACCATTTAATAAGACAAGGTTCTGTTGGAATTAACGTAAGAATCTATTCCATTAAAAAATATTAATTTTGATTTGTTATTATCTATCTCAAAATCATGTTAGTTATAACTGGAGTGACAGCGGTTATAATTGTCATAGTTAATGCACCAAATCACTAGGGAGAGGTGATTGTTTTATTGTTTTGTAGGAAGTCTCTTACTACATTATGGCTTGCTATATAATCGCTCTCGGAGGACTCATAGAAATAGTAAGCATGCTTGTTTTAAACAAGAAAAGATTTAATATTTTAAATGTTTTAGAAAACTTGTAAATAGAATCCAATTTCACATCAGTGTCGAAATATACAAGGGATTCTCGGCACCTTATATGTTTAGTTTTATGTTTTAAATTTTAAATAAAAAATAACAAAAATATTTCGTTTGTTTGTATTCTTTGTATTGCTTAACTTTATGTACTTTCAAGACATAGTTTTTATTTAACATGTCTATATGTTTTTTTTTTAAGTGTTTTTAAGTTATTCTTCACACACACACCATAATACTTAATTGTGGTAGTAAGTCAAAGCTTTGAATATTTGAAATTTTGCTATTTTGTATAAATGAACAACTAAGGTAGCAACATTTTCAAAATTTATTTATTAATTAATCAAATAAATAAATTAATTAATTAATTAAATAAACTATAAATTAAAAAAGAGAAATAAATAAATAAAGTGTGTAAAGTTGAAAATTAATGAATAGAAGTTGGATAAGTTTGGTTTCATAGCCTTCTTAACTTGAATAAGTTTTGCAGGGTGCTTTAAACACCTAGCATCTTAGGCCAATTGGTGTAGAAGTTACTGACTTAAAGCTCGCTAAAATAGGTTATGGAGAAAGCTTAAGGGAGCCAAATATTGCACTATCTACAATTGTAAAGTTTAATTTTTGCTTATATTTTTATTTTTATACTTTTGTTCTTAATTGATCTAATGAACGGTTTAAAAAGGCCAGCATAATTTTAATGAAATTTTTAAAGAAAACAAATATTTTTTATAATTTTAAAATAAGGTTTTGAAACATAACATAAAAACGGTGAAGCTTTGAAAATCTCTTACATATTTCATAATCGATATGGATTTTAACTCTCAATAGTAGTTATCTAAAGCATTTGATTTATTATATCTTTTTCCATTAATAACAAGCACATTTACTGTTTCTATAAGTCAACTAAGAGCGACAATATAACAAGTTATGATACAGTAAGGATTTTCCTTAAAAAAATAAAATAATGACTCTTGATTAGTGATTTGGTGCATAAATTATGACAATTATGACCATTGTCACTTTAATTATAATTAACATAATTTTAAAATTAAAATTAATAACAAACAAAAATTATTATATTGAAACGGAATAAATTATTGCGTTAATTCTGGTTGAACCTCGTCTTATAAAATATCTAAAATCGATAATATAATAAGTCATACTGCAATAATAGACATTCTATAAAATTAAGCATTATTTCATCATTATTAATATTAATTATGTAACATAATTAAATTATATAAAGAATGCATGACTAAATTCATGCAAAAATGGGCAGCAAAACAATATTGACAATAATTATGGAAAAAATATAATTTATTCCATAAAAATATAAGTATTACGACACAAATATAGGGTTAAAAATGATACCAGACTATTAAGCACACATGACCATCTCTTTGTCTCACTAAACTTTTTACACTAAGTGAGGTTAGAGGGTGCTCTACTAACATCACCTCTTCAAAGGAAGATTTGTTGAGCTAGAAGCTCAGCAGAAGAAAACAATGAAACGAAAAAAAAGCAGTGATGTGTTGAAAGACGGGAGCTAAGGCCTCCTTTTATAGTGATATTAAAATCACTATTTATAATATTTTAATATTTGTTTTATATTATTTTATTTATTATATTATTATATTATTTTAATATTTTATAATTATCATATTATAATATCATTACATCTTTAACAACTTCTGCAACTTGCAATGCAAGTTAAAAAGTTTTTTTTTTATGTTGATGTCGTGTTAATGTAAGTGTTGATGCAGCTTATATTTATTGTCTGTTTTCGCCTGTTTTAGTGTCGTTTTTCTCTGTTTTTGCTCTAGATTTCAAATCTAAAAATAAAAAATTAAAAGAAATTAATTATTTTACAAATGTACCATTTACAATGATTATAAAAATAAAAAATTAAACTGAGAGCTATAAAAACTTACCAAAAAATGGTATAGAGCTAACTCGGTTGTACCAATTACTTAAGACATAAAAATATTTTAAAAAATCACTAAAAATATATTAAAACATATTGGTACTCTTAAAACACACTTACAAATACATAAACTAAAAATAAAATCATAACATATTACTTTTATGGTTTTAATCAATTTATTTTCACAAAAATAATTATTTAACACATAAAAATACTTCTAATAATCACCAAAAATATACTTAAACATAAAAGACGTTAAAAACACAAATTTAAACAAATTTTACACTAAGACATAAATACTAATTTACACAAATGATGTAATTAAGGGATTAAACAAAAAATATTAATGCAAAATGATAATATTTAGCCTTAAAAAATGTGTATTTTCTAAGTCTCATCTGCCGTGTATCACCTTAGACACTAAGCTTGCTTCAATACCTACCACATGGCGCCATGTGTCGTTATCCATATCTCCCACATAGCTATCATGCATGTAAGCAACCCAACGCCTATATTTCATGCTAAGGTAAGTCATTAACCTCGTGATGACACCTCTAACTACCTAGAGTGATGAATCATAACCTAACTTTGTATTTCGACACCTAACTTCCTTTGATTGCCACTTCATGCTTAACTTGCTACAATCTCGTTAAGACTTCTAAACATATTCCAATCTAAAAGTCATGAGTTTCTAACTCTAGGCAAAAAGCTTAAAAAATTGAGCATTACAATTTTCTCCTCCTTATAGAAATTCCATCCTCAAAATTTGGTAATTCTAGTTTCTCCAATTCAACAATTGCTAATACTATGTTGGCTGAGTTCTTGGTCCTATGACTTTCTAAAAAATCTTCAGAACTGTATTGCTCTGACACCAAAATATAATGCCCCTCGCAAGCTAACAGCTCTAAACCTGACCATTTTGAAAAAAATGTTATCTCTTAACATATATCACTAAAAATTGAATAAAAAAATATTGCACAATGGAAATAATGATCTTTTTGGCAATCTAACCGTCAATACACAAGACACTAAAAATTACAAAATTTCACATCTCAATATCTCTAGACTTGTCATGGGACCTTAGACAATTCTTGCTCATTCAACTGAAACTTCTACTTGGAAGCTACATGTATCACAAGTACTATATGAGCTAATACTCAATAAGTAAACCATATAAATTTACTTTCAAATTACTTTTCTTAAACTTTGCTTTAGGGCCCTTCTAGTATGATGCTACTTTTGTATTGTTTGAACCTTTCCTTCGTACTCATTGGCCTCTTTTATTGGAACTCTTTTCCTCAAGGGTTTTGACCCTTATAACATTAACTTTCATTGGTTCATAATAATCACAAGAGTTCACACCATACATAAAACACTTTTTATAAAACAAGTCAAAACATGCAGATATCATAATCATAATCATAATAACATAAATTGAAAACATATTTTCAAAAACATATTTATCACGCTTCCATACTAGGGTGGTGATATAGCAATTTAATTAAAAATAATTAATTCAAATTAATCTTAAACATTAAGAATTAACTTTTATTTTTAAGCACATTATCGTAAAATATTAAAATAAAATTAACAAGAACTATGTAAACAAAATAACATAACATAAATTTTCAAAAACATAGCGTAATTAATGAAAATTACTAAAATAACCTCAAAGTCATACATAATAATTAAAAATCCATCAATGTTCTTTGGGTCCCACCAAACCACACAATAGTGCATACAAAATCTAAACATAAAAGAAAATATAACCAGATTGCAGTCCAACAAAATAAATCATAGTCCATAGAAATAGCCTTATTGTTACATGCCTTGATAACAAATACATGAATTCAACCTAACTCATGAACACCGTAAGTGATCAACAACATTCTACTGAGGTGCGTACTATGAACCTCTTGGGGGGAGAGTAAATAAAAAAAGTAAAAACTGTGAACGAAAGACTTAATAGGACTTTAAGTTCTAAAACAATATATAAATAATCATAAATGAAATAAACAAGAGCAGTGTATATATAAACAAACAACTTCATTCAAAATCGAGAAACTGCTACCATTTGCATGATATGATTTATCTCAAATCATAAATTAATACTTACTTTGTGCAAGGCCTAATATGAACACTATCATAGTGGCCCAGACTGGGTTTTAGGACCTGCCCCTAGGTTGCCCTCTGCATGACATGAACTCTGAGTGGCACCATGCATTCGAAAAAAGAAAACACAACCAATTAGGAAATCTTTCATCGATTAGTGTTTGAAAACTTTTCAAACGTATTATCTTACTCTGATGTGCTTATTCCGAGATATCAATATTTTATTTTAAATCATTTTCTTTGGCATACATATTTTTAAAACATTTGAGAATATTTTTAAAACATAATTCAATTTCTTAAAACATTTAAGAATATAATTTATGGCCAAACACACTATTAAAATCATGGCTTTAAAGAAGGGGATATAGAGTCCTACCTCAATTCCTAGCACTGGAATCCTCCTACATCGTAGTCCCCATTCGCTAAATGTTAGCTCTATAGGGACAACAAACAACCTTAAGTATAGACTCGATTATTAATATTGAAACTTAGACTAAAACTCATTAATATGCAATCTCACGGTTCTTATTGTGCCAAAATCATTTAAACTTTATATTTACATATATAATAATTAATCTCTCTTAGAAATTCATTAACATTGATTTGTGGTAACTAAAACAAGTAAAACATATTAAAAATACAATTTGGAACATGTGGGATCCAGGTGACTCTGAATAGTGCATTTTGGTGCAATATAGTCAATCGTTGTACAATACCTTCAGTTGACTGTGTGTCTCCTGATAGTATGGTCGACCACATTACATAGCCTCAAGCGACCGCAACATCACAATGGTGATGCTATGTTTCGAGCACCCAAACTCAAAACGAGTTCTAACTCCTTTAAATCAATTCTAATGCATTCAAAAACATGTCTCAGTGTTCCAAAGACATTATATGAACTATACAACCTCATTTTCACTCACATGCAACTCATATTTTTTATTTAATCAACACCTTTCACAAATATTTTGAAAATAACAAAATAAGTGTAAAAATAGTGCTTACTTCGAATTTGTAAGTATAAAATTATCCAACCTTAAGTATAATCTAAAAATATTCATGTATGAACATTATTAGACCTTTTTCTATCATTTCCAGATATCAAAACTTGGTTAAATCCTTAGTTTTTCCACATGCATGAGCACTTTGAACACTAAAACTTAAAATAGAAACTAACCAAAATTTTCAATGAATTTCATAACCAATTACACAAATTAAAAGCTTTAAAACATCAAATAAATTCCAAAAATAGAATATAAATTGAGTCATAAGATTTCTAAACTTTTTGTTGAGATTCAAAGCCTGGAAATGGGTGGTTTTTGTTCTGGTTTATCAATGGTAGCTTGTATATTTGTTCTATTTTACTCGATGTTGAGGATGAGCTCGGCACCACTGCCGAGGAGCCAAACTTTAGGTGGTCGGCCACCCAGCTCGATAAAGGTACGTGGAGCTCATAACCAACCCCGATTATGCTTGATATATTGTCCGAGGTGCTCCTCAGGGCTCCTTCGGGCCACACCTCTCTAGGGTGCCTCCTTGAACTCAATGTCAGTTCGGTTTGGACTATCACCATTCTGAAGTAGGCTGCTACTTACTATCATTGACCAACAAATGGCAAATAACTCACCATCGGATGTGAGCTCATCCACCGACGGAGGGACACGACACTTGTCGTTTGCCATCTGACACGCCATGATGTGACACTCAGGCTATGGGCAAAACCCACCTAACACCCGATCCAAGTGGTAACCTATAAATATGATGCATTTATTGCATTCTAGAGGCAAGCAAGCTCCTTCCCAACAAACTTGTTCCCGACCTCTGCTGAGCACCCCCTGCCTTGAGCATCGGAGAGCCCTTGTCTTGTTTACTGACCATTTCTCGCCTCCTAGGCGTCCCTCCTCTTGTTGCAGGCCGACCAGACCAGGCAGAGGCGAACAGGGAAGAGTTGAAAACCGTGCGCTGCCGCACATGGTGTTGATACGAGTCGGATCATGGTAAGCATCAACAGGGTCCCTCAACTTTCATGGTGTTTATCCGACTAATTTAGAGCCGACCCGTGGAGAGACCCGAAAGCGGCAAGAATCTCCCAACACTGGCAACTGCATGGTCCCTCAACTCTCATGGTGTTTATCCGACTAATTCGAAGCCGACCCGTGGATAGACCCGAAAGTGGCAAGAATCTCCTAACATTGGCAACTGCGTTCACAAGGACTCGAACTCTATTCGATTGCTTAAACAGAACAATCCCTTGTCAACTGAACCAACTAGGTGTTGGTAGACAATAAAAAATATAATTAACAATAAAAAAGAAGAAGAATTGGGTTGTCTCTATCAAGATTCAAACAAATTTTGTAAATAAATTAAATATATAGAACATATTAATGAATGTTCCTAAAAAACATCACTATCACTACTGTGTGCAACTGCAAAGAGTAGACATACATACATACATATATATATATATATATATATATATATATATATATATATATTGGGCCGTCTTTGAAAGATGTCCAAATGAAATGAACATAATTTTGATTGCTCCCACGGATGGTTCCTAGGAAGCTTCTGCTTTGTTCGTGTACATAGCCCGATAGCCGCTGAAATTTGACCGTATTCTGTTTTATCTGTGATCATTTTCCACGGATGGGTATATACAATATTAAGTCTACAGAAAATGGAACATAATATTATTTTTTATTAAAAAAGTAATTATAATTAATATCAATCCATATCTACGGCCAAAAATTAATTTAGAATATCCAACATGCGCCTAGGTTTTTTATTTTTTGTCCTTTTTTGTTTATAGAATAGTCAGCATGTTGGCTTAGTTGCATCTGTTGGCATATGCCTGATGGAGTGCCATACATGCTAGTTGTACAGTCCATTAGTCCATTAAAGGGAGTACAAAAAAATGCAGTGTTTCAATATGCTTTTTGGGCGTCTCAAATTTCGACTGCACGTAACATAATGCAGTAGGCAATTTTTCAGAACAAACATTTTGATCCCACTAGCTCTAATGACCGGAAATAATTTTGTATCATATGTTATAAATTTTTAATATGTAAAGTCACATATCAAATCTTTAAAAAGTCAATCTAACATTTAAAATAATAAAACCTACCGATAGGACCAAAATATATGTCATACCATAAGATTTTTCATTTTCTAAAGAGAACTGAAAAAATAATTTATAGGTAGGATTTTATCTTTTAATCATTAAATATGTGCTTGATTTTGATCAAATCAAAGGATGCATCCTGCTAATATGTGGTCCTATCCGTGAAAGACTTAAATACATTATGCATAAATCGTTTAACTTTGTTGCACGTGTGCACGTTGCTTATTGATGGAAAGTATTAAAGAGCACACGTTATTTGTGCTGTATATATAACCCGTATTTGTTTTTTTTTTATTTTAAGTAACTATTATGAAATGGCAATGACATAGCTCTTAACGAGCATTCATACGTCAGGATTTAGAATTTATTTATTGACTTTGACCCAAAAAAATAAAAACCTAAACACCATTGATGAAAAAAAATATAAAGAAATATCAATAAAAATATTTTAAAATATAATGAATATTTACGTTAATTTTATGTAAAAATCAACCAAACCCCTCACCTCGGTAACTTTGCTATGGCCTTTTGCGAAATAGGTCATTGATCTAATCGGACCCCTTCCGCTGGCCTAGTCACAGTTCAGATATTGCATCGTGGCGATAGAATACCTAACCAAATGAGTTGAGGTGGAGCCGTGCACTAATATGACCGAGGCGAAATGTACCAGCTTCGTGTGGAAGAACATTATTTGCCGGTTCGGGATTATGCACACCACGTAACCAACAACGCCAAGCAATTCGAAGCGGCAAGTTTACTCCACCTCTGTGAGCAGCTCGGTATCAGGAAAGTTTTTTCTTCCCCGAGCTATCCCTAGAGCAACGGGCAGGTCGAGGTAGTAAATAAGACCATCAAGGATAACCTGAAGAAGAAGCTCGAGAGCCTCAAGGGAGCCTAGATCGACAAGTTTCGAAAAGTACTATGGGCCTACCAAACAACTGCTCAAACTGCTATAGGAGAAACACCGTTCTCGCTTGTGTACGGCGTAGAAGCCGTAATTCTTGCCGAGGTCGGACTATCGAGCTATCGGATTGAGTAGTTTGATGAAGTCCGAAACACGAAAGCCTTGATGTCCAAGCTTGACCTGCTCGAGGAGAGAAGAAACCAGGTTGTCATTCGTAATGCAGCCCGAAATCAAGTTGTTGCTCAGTATTATAACAGGCGAGTCTGACCGAGAAGTTTTAAAGTTGACCACTTGGTGCTAAAGAAAGTCACGGTCCCCCAACCTGGGGTAGGAGTGTTCGGACCGAAATGGGACAGACCTTATAGGGTCGTAGGCATTGTATGACCAGGAACGTATAGGATGTTCGCCACTGACGGCAATTTGCTCGGCCACCCTTGGAACGCCCAGCTATTGAAAAGATTCTTTTGTTAAACCTAGCCAGAACCACTTTTTGGCCTTTGGTTACGTTCTTGTGTAACTAGACCTATTGGATAGGATTGGAATGTAAATACAATACATCAATGAAATGTAAATTCCTACATTGTTCCATTGAGCAATATGTGGTTAAGTAATATCAAATCCCGAACAGGGTTAATTCAATTCTAGCTTGGTTGACCAGACACAACTCCCGAAGACGGATTGTCCCAACTGCCAATTATGCTAGGGGGCTGACCAAAAATTCAGTCGATCACGTCTGCCCCGTGCAGGCTGCCCGCAAAGTCGTCCTAGTCGGGTAACACCCCGACCACCATTAGACTTGTACAAGTTTTTAACAATTTAAACAAGTCTAGGGGGGCGACAGGGCAAGGGTTACCATATGTGGTTGTGCTCTACCCAGCCAAGATATGGGTGATCTAACCGGATCAACACAACATGCTCGGATTGACTCGGGCGATTGTCAGGATCGCAAGTCGGTAGAAACTGGGTTGAAAAAGAATTTCAAAGAACAAGTATTGGAAAGCTCTTTCCGAGGAGCACCTAACTTGATCCAAATTTACTAATCAACCATAAGTCGAGGCGCCTACACTCTCGAGAGTCTCCCCACCTACTAAACACATTTTACCTATCCAAGAATAAGTGCACTTGGAAGAAAAAAAAATTCAAAATCAAAACCCAAGAAGCAATATCATGGAAAGGGAAATATCATTAGTTCATAATGCAGTGGGGAGGTATAAACAACTAGGCACCTCCCGAGCCTGAATACACAACAAAAACAAAAAGAACGAGATGATTAAGCCTGGGCCCCATCCCTGGCATCATCCTCGTTGCCACCATTGCCCTACCCTTCGATAGCCTAGTCTGCCTCGCCGCCATCAGTGCCTTGCTCGTCTCCATCGTTGTCGTCGTCCACTTCGACGACTTCCTCAGATGCCTGTTGGGCTGCTGCTTACCCAAGCTCGACAATCAAGGCTGACTAATTAAAACCCGCTGCCTCAGGGTACTGCCTGATAAACTCCTCCCTCAGGTCTGCCATACCAAAGTAATAAAGGTCGGTGTACTCCAAGGACTCCTTGAACTCCTCCACGGCATGCGCTAGTCAGCCCTAAAGCTTTTCCACAAGGTGGCGATTCTTTGCCTGAGAATCTTCGAGCTGACCCTTGAACAGCTCGGCGGACCTACTCGCCTCCACGAGTTCCTGTTTTGCCTTCTTTGCCTCCTCCTCAGCTCGGGATAGTGAAGCTTTGGTTTGATCTAACTCGATGTTCTTTTCATCGAGCTCCTTCTCAATGTCCCGAAGCCTAAGGACAACATTTTTGTGCCTTTCCTTCTCATGGTGGGTCTCTTTCATCCCCAAGGAGCAGACCATGTGGACATAGGCGCTTGTTTGTTAAAATGGGGTCGATTGGTGAACAGTAAAAGGCTGGAAGAGATTATAAGACGATGCGCTTACCAGGGCAGATGATTGGAAGGCCGCCTCAGACAACCCGTGGAAATCCTCACTCCGAAGGTTCCTTAAGAAGTCGTCCTGGGGAACCGCATCCCCGAGGTGCTCAAGGATGTGCTTTAGGTACTCAGCTCGTCTCCTCGGGGCGGCTGGTGAGGCTCTCTCAGCCTCGGGGGTGGCACTCAAAAAGGCCCTGGTCCCTATCGGCTCAAGCTGTTATTCTTGGACTGTAGGGGGTTGCTATTTGGGATGTGGCGGCCGCTCCGCTCGGGGGGTCCGCTTACGTTTCTTCCCGACCTCCACGCCCTTGCCTTTTGCACGAAGGCACTCCATCATGGCACGCCTCTCAGCCGATGTTATCTGCTCAGGCTTGGAGGACATCTCTACAAGACAAAAAACAAGACAAGTTAGAGCTAGGTTAGCAAGTGCCAAAATAAGACAATAAAACTTGGGACCGACCTTCGATCCGGAGCAGATGCGACGGATAAAGGAGCCTGATCACGTCCTCGAGGTCCTCGTCTACAACTGGTGGCCCCTCATCTAAGGAGCCACCCAAGCAGCTCTTGGAATCGGACAATGGTGGCTCCCTCGTCGGCCAATCGTATCAGATTTTGCTCAGCCCTGGGATGTCGACGACGCCTGGCCTGGCGACAATGACCTGTTCAGCACCCCGAGTGGGATGAAGGCTATGCGGGGGATTTATTCCGTTCGTTCCCCCGAACCAACCATAAAAGGAGAGGAGCCTTTGCGCCTTTGGCTTCTTGAAAAGATCCTCGACAGCCCTGATGATGTTCTGTGGGGCCCATGGCCTCTTGCTCCAGACGTGCCCCTGTTCAAAAGTCCTCGGGACATGCTGATCCTCGAGAACTATTTCGTCGGCTTGGGCTAGGTAATTGCACCCGACGTAGAACCACTCATACTTCCAAAGCTTGTCTGAGTTAGGGTTGCCCAAGATGAAGTCCATCCTGAAGCCGGTGAAGTAATACCAACCGGATTACCGGAGAAGCTTCTTCATTTTGAATATTTGTTTAAATGCCTCCAACGGCATCTCAGTAGGTCGGTAATACGTCCACAGAACATACATCTCGATCAGCAACCTATAGTTATTTGGGTTTAACTGAGCCGGGCACACATTAAGGTCGTTGAGTGCCCAACGTAGAAAGGGGTGAAATGGCAGGCGCAGCCCGATGCGAAAGAACTCTGCATACAGTGTGATAAACCCCTCCGATAGAGTCAATAGGGATTCATTCTCCTTGGGTGCGATTAGGACGACATCGTCGGGAATGTCAAACTCGGCATGAAGGTCCACCAGCCGAGATTCTATCATTGCGCTGGAGTAAGCTGCCGTCAAAGTCTGCCATAGCCGGCTGATCCTGTAGGTGGTCACCCCATGGACACGGGTGATCCTAATGCCCTCATCCATTGGGGGGGCTCTTAGCCGGTTCTACTTCTTCGACCTATCGCTCTTCGTCGGAGATCTTAACGGTAACTTTGCCCACAATTGGGGTAGTAGCACCAGAATGCCGCCCGGATGTACTCAAAAGGTCAAATGCAGCGCCTAGTTCAGCCCTCTCCTGGGCGGTAACTCGGGAGGTGTCGGCGGTTGCTGCTCTGACGTATGGGTCCTCACCCCTACATGGCCTCGCAAGGTGCTCTCCGACCAGTAAGTCAATGAACTCTTACTCGGGAACTATCTGGTAGTCGAGCCGCCTAACACCTTCTTGTCTAGGCGGCGCAGGCTCAGTGCTGACGTCTACGAGAGTTGATGTGTTCTCGAAACTATTTTTCGACCAGAAAAAATCTAGATTTTTTGAATCCGATAGATCACTCATTCTTGGGCTCCTCAAAAATTACCTGTTCGGCTAAAGTGTGGTCGGGAACTGAAAGCTCTCGGGTTATAGCGAATAGCTCGACAGTCAAAATTCAAGAGCAAAGTATCACCTCAATTGCATGTGCAAAGGACGAAAAAGGGCAGCCTATTTATAGCCATTTCGCGTGGAAAATCTGGGCACAGAAGACGAAAAGGTGCGATCATTATGTTTATCAGGCGGAGCAGTCGGTTGTAGAGTGACGCGTGTTCCTGAATCCCTACGACCCTTCGCCTCCTACTGTTTCAGGACGCCTCTTGGTGTTCCTCCTTGAGCCAACCTCACCCGCTCGGCATAGTCCACCCGGTCGGACACCAACCAGGTGAACTGGGGGGCTACTGTTGAGGGTGAGCACGGCGCCACCGTCGAGGAGCCAAACTCCAAGTGGTCGGCCACCCAGCTAGGCAAAGATACATGGAGCTCATAACCGACCCCGATTACGCTTGATATATTGTCCGAGGTGCTCCTCAGGGCTCCTTCGGGCCACACCTCTCTAGGGTGCCTCCTCGGACTCAATTTCAGCTCGGGTCGGACTATTACCATTATGAAGCAGGCTGCTACTTACTATCATTGACCAAAAAATGGCAAATAACTCACCATCGGATGTGAGCTCATCCACCAACGAAGGGACATGACACTTTTTGTTTGCCATCTGACACGCCATGATATGACACTCGGGTTATGGGTAAAACCCACCTAACACCTGGTCCAAGTGGTAACCTATAAATAGGATGCATTTATTGCATTCTAGAGGCAAGCAAGCTCCTTCCCAACAAACTTGTTCCCGACCTTTGCCAAGCACCCCCTACCTTGAGCATCGGAGAGCCCTTGTCTTGTTTACTGACTATTTCTTGCCTCCGAGACGTCCCTCATCTTGTTGCAGGACGACTAGACCAGGCAAAAGCGAACATGGAAGAGCTGAACACCGTGCGCTGCCGCACGTGGTGTTGATACGACACTAGATCACGGTAAGCATCAACACTCAAAGTGAAACAAAAAATAGAGAAAGGAGAGAGAGATGAGGACTGGAAAGTCTGAGTGCTCTCAGTTTTAAAATCATATACTTGAAAGTTATTTCTAGGCTAAAAGTCATGGGCACTTCTGGTTTTAGAAAGGTAGATTCAATGTCTATACACTTCACGTGAAGGTGTTTGAATGGGTAGTGGGTTGTTTTGTAATTCTAAAAAAAAATATTAGGCCTTGGTCTAAATAAGTAAGTTAAAAGAAAATTGTTGAAATTAGATTGTTAAAATGATTAAAAACACCAGAAATTTAATTAAATAATCACTGAAAATCAGGTCAATTAGATAAAATTAACTTAGAAAATAAAACTTTAAATGTAATTAATTTATTAATTAGCATACTAATTTTTAATTAATTAAACTCGAAACATTTCAATATTATTATTCAAGTGATGCAGTAAAAGATATACTTACAGTAAATTGCCACAGAGGGAAAGCTATTCTCTCAATTCCATTCTTCTCTTCATTTCCATTTGTTTCTTTCTCACATTTACATTTCCTTCAAATGAGTTCCAAGCTCACTATATATAGGCACCGAATAACCACGATGATGCATAGCTTAAATCTTAGCTCAACGGGTCTTGTTACGCATCATTGTGCATGTTTGCTAATTGTCGACGTGCCTGCTCACTATGTGCGATCCTTCAGTTCATGCCACGTAGCACTTACGTGTCTCTTTGCATGTCCGCCATGTGTTACCTAAGACACTAAGCTTGCTTCAATCCCTACCACGTGGTGACATGTGTCATTATCGATATGTGCCATTTAGCTATCATACATGTAAGCTACCTAGCGTCAATGTTTCATGCTAATGTTAGTCGTTAACCTCGTGACGACACCTCTTGCTTCCTAGAGTGATGAGTCATAACCTAACTTTGTATTTTGACACCTAGCTTCCTTGATTGCCACTTCATGCTTAACTTTCTACAATCTTGTTAAAACTTCTAAAAATCTTTCAATCTTAAAGTCATGAGTTTCTAACTCTAAGCAAGTAGATTAAATATAAATATAAGTATTACATGTAAAGTATGTATTTTAATTGTTTAGATAAAACTATGTAGTAATTATTTATTTTAACTAAAAAATATTAATTTTGACAAATATAAAAAATTTTAAAAACGATTCTGAATTAAATTAGATCTTGGTTATCCAAATGTTAAATCATGATTGGAGAAACTGGCACTAAGGAATTAAATGGGGGCATATGATAAAAGTGTAAAAGAAAGAGTGTTTTCGCAAATAACCTCAACAATTTTCGAGTGATGAGGTTGTTAGAATATTTTCATCTTACATGATTGATATAGAAGAAGGACGAATAATTCTCATGTCACTAACTTCCTAAGAATTAAAAAGATGAGATAACAGAAGATTACACCTAAATATAAAACGTACAAATTAGAAACGATTGACTGAAATCTTTCCTAATACACAACCTCAAGATGGTGCCTCAGGCAGGACACCAATCTTGAACCTTATGGTTTGCTTGGTATGGGCAATGGACCAAGGGAGGGATTAACGTTAATGGATTGGCGTGTGGAAAGTGATGATGGTTGTTGTTTGGTTCGAAGGATTAATGGAAGGAGGGATAGAAGCAAGGGATTGAGAATCCATTAGGCCCACTAAAATCAATCCTCCCCTAATTGGACGGATTATGTTTGGTTAATGAAAAAAGTGGCTGCACTTCCTATGTTGACTTTTGTCAAATTTCTTATTTCCCACAAAGTCCCTAAAAAGTTCACATGTCCTTTTTTTCACATATTTCATGTCCCTTTTTCTTTTAAAAAAATTATTCATGTACTTTTTAATCATCTATTTAAGTATGCTTGTGCATAAACACATTTATGCTTTTTAAATAAAAATATCCATTTGTGCTTATTTAGTTACGTTAAAAAAGATCCAGACTATAATAAGTTTAGTTCAATTAGTATAAGAATTAAATATTAAAACATTAGTAAAAAACTAAAAAATAATATATATATATATACATATATATATATATATATATATAAAAGAGCAATAAAATATGTGTATCTTACTAAAAACAAATAATATAAATACAATTTTGAAAATTATAAATTTAAGAAAATGTTAGTATGGTAATTTTAAAAAGAAAATGAATCCTTCCCTTCTCTATTCCCTCTTGTACCAAACAAACCAATGCATCATTGTTATCTTTCCATCCTATTAATGCATTATTACTATCGGTTCATCTTATCATATCAAACGACTTTGAGGAAATCTATAATCCTTCCCTTTTTTCTCACTCCCCCTCGCTCATATCTTATCCATCCTTAGATGTTTCCATCCTTCTTACCAAATGCACCCTTAATGATTCTAACCATTGTCGAGAAAAAGATTTAGTAAAAGCATTTGCCAATTCGTCGAATATAAGAAACTCAAAGATCGCTATTTTCTTTTCTGTCTCAAACAAAATGAATATATGTGACGATATGTTTCTTTTTTTTTTAGTGAAAAACAGGAATTACACATAAATATATAGGACCAATATTGTCCTAATAAATGTTGGACTTCACAGCAAGTGAACAGCAAGTCCATATACAAACATTGAATCCATGTTTTAGCAGTTATGGAAGCAATAACAAGATACTCAACTTCGGTCAAGGATTGAGCAACAGATTTTTGTTTCTTTAACCCTTAAATATAGCATTATGACTAAGAAACGCTACATGAGCACTAGTTAAGCTGTATCGAAGATCTGTAAAATAGTTGTTGATGGTGGTTTTAGTTCAACAATTATCTCATGAATCACTCATGATGAATAATATAAATGAAAGAAGCAAAAAACATGCAGAAAATAAAGAACACATGAATGCAACCATTCAATATGAGCTATGTCCATGTTAGGGTTTTCTCTTTTTATTTCTTCTAAATACACGAATACAAGAAGGCTAGACCCGGAAAAAAATCCCTTCCCTAGGGTTTTCCACCCTTTATTTATAGCTATAATTTTAGATACAAAATCATAAAATCATAATAATTTAAATATAAAATCAAGAATATTTGTTTCTTGATTTTATTCCCACTCTCCATGTATTTGACTATAAGAGTTTTAGGAGAAAATCCGTAATAACATTGCTGTATATTATGTTCAGTATACAATGTACACTTAAATAGGAATACAAAAGAGCTATCCTAGGAAACTAACAACTGTATAAAATCAATCAATCAATCACCTTAACTAATTTCCTTAATTCTAGCTTTGACTTAATCTTCTTTATTTACACACACATATCTCCTAATATTTGGTTTAATTATAAAATGTTTTCTAATACTCCCCCTCAAGCTGGCTTGTAGATGTCTTCCAAAACTAGTTTGCTCACTAGAAATTCAAATTGCCTTTTGTGTAGCCTTTTGGTGAGTAAGTCAGCTGTCTGTTGAGTGGTTTGTACATAGGAAACGTAGATTAGGACACTCTCAATCGCTTCTCTTTGATGAAATACTTGTCAACTTCGTTATGCTTTGTTTAATCATGTAGAACTAAATTATGAACAATTGAAATGGCAGCCTTGACGTCACAATAAACTTTCATTGGAAGAGAAACCAAGATCTTCAAGTCTTCCAATAACCTCTTTATTCACATTGCCTCACAAATTCCATGGGTAGGAGATCTAAACTTTGCCTCGACATGATTTTGAGCTAAAACACTTTGTTTCTTACTTCTCCATGTAACAGGGTTTCCTCCAACAAAGGTGCAATATCATGAAGTTGAACGTCTGTTAGTGGTATTGCCTGCCCAATCAGCATTGGTGTAGACTTCAATCTATAGGTTGTCACATTTTTTGAATATCAGACCCCTTCAAAGTGTTCCCTTTAGATGCCTTAAAATTCTACAGGCAGCATCAAAGTGGTCCTGTCCTAGTGGGTGCATAAACTAGCTCATCGTGCTCACGACAAAAGCTATATTAAGACAAGTATGTAACAAGTAGATAATCCTCCCACCAGTCGTTGAAACTTTTCCCTTTCAATCACATCTTTAGGTTTAGCAGGATTAAGCTTCAAATTAGCTTCAATAGGTGTCTCAGCAGCTTTACACCCCATAAGTCCTTTCTCTTTGAGTAGGTCAAGAATGTATTTTCTTTGGCTCAAAAAGATGCCTTCTCTTGCTCTTGCAAATTCCATGCCAAGAAAATACTTCAACAATCCTAGATCTTTGATCTCAAAATCTTCTACCATCTTCTCTTTCAACCTTATCATTTCTTCAAGATCATCATCTGTCAGGATTATGTCAACCACATAGACAATTAGCATTGCAATTTTACCTTTTTTAGAATGTTTATAAAACATAGTGTGATCAACTTGGCTTTGATGAAAACCATAGCTTTTTACAGCTTTTGCAAAGCATTCAAACCACACTTTGTAGATCGTTTAAGGCTATATTGCAGGCCTTATTTTCCCCAAATAACTCCTTAAATCCTAGTGGTAAACTTATGAACACTTCTTCTACTAAATCTCTATTGAGAAAGGAATTCTTAACATCTAATTGGTGTAAGGGCTAGTTGAAATTAATTGCAAAAGACAACAGTACATGGATGGAGTATATCTTAGCAACTGAAGCAAAAGTTTCATGGTAGTCAACCCCATATGTCTGAGTAAACTTCTTAGCCACATGTCTTGCTTTGTATCTCTCTATACTTCCATCTGCCTTATATTTTACTATAAACACCTATTTGCACCGAACTGTTTTTTGATTTGTGGGTAAATCAATGATCTCCTAAGTCTAACTTTTCCTCAGGGCATTTATCTCTTCTATCACTCTTGATTTCTAATCAAGATTATAAAGCACTTCCTGAATGTTTCTTGGAAATGGGAAAATTAGTACAAAAGTGGGTGGGTTCCTTTCTTAATAGCTATGGGAATATCAAGGTCTTTTTATACAGGTAACTCATTAGGAAAAGGAACAACATTATGTATAGAAGAGTCTAGAGTACCTGAAGTATTTACAAGTTCATTACCCAGGACATCAGATTGAGCTTGTGCTGAAGGGACAGTAGGCTCTATACTCTTTTGATGATTTTTCTCCTTGATTAAACATGAAGCTCTGAGTTACTTTCCTAAGGAACTATAGCAATATTTCACCCCTGATGAGGAGTCAACAATGCATGGCAAAATAGTATTAGGAAGAATAGTTTCCCTTTCATTAATAACATTTATATCGCTGTTTGAGTTTTCACAATCTATAGTTTTAGGCAAGGGAGTGGGAATAATGTCCCAAAAAATTTTCTTCTCCTTCTCTTTGTTTCTCCCCCTAAAGAAAATTCTTCTAAAAGTAAGATTGATGTTTTAAGAAAAGTAACATCTATAGAGATAACAGTTTTCCTAGTTTTAGGATTAAAACATTTATACCCTTACTTATTTGGTGCATAACCTGTAAAGATACATTTTTCAGCCCTTTTGTCTAGCTCAGACCACCCCTTACTAGATAAGTGAATATATTAAAGGGAAGGTTAGATTGAACACATGTCTCAGAAAATATTTTTTTAAGAGAATCAAGGGGTGTATAATAGTTGAGAACACGAATGGGCATCTTGTTGATTAAATAGGATGCTGTTAAAACAACTTCACCCCAAAGATATTTCAGAACATGCATGGAAAACATAAGGGCACGTGAAACTTCAAGTAAGTGTTTATTTTTGCGCTCAGCAATACGATTTTCTTGAGGTGTATCAACATAAGTAGATTGAAAATGTATGCCTTTATCTTTTAAAAAACTTCCAAGAACTTCTTTAAAATACTCAGTGCCATTTTCAATATGAAGAATTCCAATGTTAGTTTGAAATTGGGTTCAACCGTTGAATAAAAATTTTCAAATAAGTTCTTCCCATAAAACCAGACCCCACCCCCCAATCCTCCTTTTACACTGATTGCCTTCTAACTAACACTAACAATTATTAACCACCTGGACTAATTAACAACTGACTACAGCTAACCAACCAAGCTCATTTTCTTAGAACTCCATTAACTAACTCTTTATAGAAGTCGATCAATGATCTCTATGGTGGGAGTTCTGAAGTACCTCAATGGTAAGGTTATGAAGCCTTTATTGTTCAAAAGAGACTTTTTTTTAAGGACAATTAAATGGATGGTGAGTTTTGGACACTTCTTTAATGAACAGCCACCTTTTTATATGTAATTTAGGGGCGTTCACAAAATCTATGAGTCCGTAAGATTCGTCCAACCCAATCTAATCTAAAGGTTTTAGATTGGATTGGGAAGAGTTTTGGATTGGTTCTAGATTGAGAAAATCTTGATCTTAAGCTTTTAAATCAGATTATGGATTGAGGAATTCTCTATCCGTCACTCCGAAACCCCATATATATTTATATATTTTATAATTTTAATAATATATATTTAAATAAAACTTTTTTCTAAAA
Organism: Artocarpus hirsutus; assembly: GCA_946598075.1. Lineage (NCBI taxonomy): Eukaryota > Viridiplantae > Streptophyta > Magnoliopsida > Rosales > Moraceae > Artocarpus > Artocarpus hirsutus. The sequence goes on from CAMOHE010047394.1 coordinate 53,205, forward strand.
AAAACTTTGCTAACATTTTTTGCCAAGCAAAGTCATTTTCAGGTTGTGTAACACAACTTGTGTTTAAAATTCTATACTATAAGATCAATAATTACAAGTTGTAAAAATATATGTTTTCCTTTCTTTAATAAGTCATATTGTTTATTGTTTTCTTCTTTTTTTTTTTTTTTTTTTGTAGACAAATCATGTGTTACTTTAAATTCAGAAGTGATTTGAAGTTGAAATGCTTTGCAGTTTTAAGTCTTGTTAATAAATAAACAATAATTTATTTTGAAGACTTGATTTTAAGCTTTATTGAAGCTAGTTTGTCTTAATGATGAGTTGTGACAAATTAACTTTATAAAACTATTTTATATTATGGATTATATACTTTCATTTTTTATGTTAAAAAATTGGTCTTCAATATTCTTATATTAAAATGTTATCGCTTAATACGTGAATATGTGAATCTAATTCGAGGGTTTTAGATCAGATTGCAAATGAAGATTTTAATATTTAAAGGTTTTTAATTGGATTGTAGATTGATTTTGAATCCCTAAAATCCATTTCTTGAACACCCCTAATGTAACTTTTCCGGGTTTTATAGTATTTTGTCAATAATATAATAATGGCTTATCATTAATAAACTCAACTATCATTAATTTACTAATGACTTTTCTTATAGAGGGATAAATTGTTGATTGAAATTGATAATTTACTAACTTGTATGTATTTTTTTTTAATAAATCCCACATGTGTGGAGCATGTGGCGACAACTATTTTTTTTTAATTGAAAAATCAATCCAGCTCTTAAAATCATGACATCGATGAGAGGTCCCAATTTTCTCTACTTGAAGTCCAAGTGCCGGTAGATTTTCATTGGGCTTGCTTCTTTGTGTCATTTTGGATAGAGAGAAAGACCAAAATCCAAACCCACAAATAAGCTTGGCTAAGTTGCTAAATCATGTTGCCATCTTTTGTCCCTTAAATTTAAGATCTTACCATGAAATATCTCAAATCTTTTGATCCGCTACTTGAGTGCTTAGACTTTGCTAATCCTCCTTAGCAAACTCCATAACCATTCCCATGAAAATCCTATCAAAATACCCAAGAAAATCACTAAAAATACTATAGGATTTAATTAAGCACAATTAGTGTTTAAATAGTGGATTAGTATGCCTTGATGTAAATTTGAACTTAATTTAAGTATTTTATGGTAATTTAAATTTATCCCTTTTTAATTATTTCTATATGTTATTTTGAATTTTGAAACAAAAAGAGTTGCCAAATACCTAAAACGTTCCAATTACAAAACTATGAGTTAGGGACAAGGTTTTTCTCTACAAAACTACTCCTTCCCCTCTATTTATTCCTCTCTCTCACTCTCACTCTCCCTCACTCTCTCAGACTCTCTTTCTCTTTTCCTTTTCCTCTCTTTCACGTAGCCCCGCTCTCTTCTCTCTCTCTTTATTTTTATTTCAAAATTTTGAGTTCAAGTTTCAAATCTTAGTTGGATAGGGAGCTTAGGAGCGCGATTGGACTTCTACAAAACCGTTTTAAAGCTTCAATTGAAGGTTAGTTTCTTTTTTTTTTTTTTCAAATTTCAAACTTTTAACCCAAATTTTTTAATTTCTTTGAAATGTTGTAGTCCGAGTTTTTTGAGCTTAGGAAACTCTTAATCTAAGTTGGTAGGACTCAAATCATCTAGAATCTAGGCTTGATTTCATGAAATTTAGATTAAATCAAGTTTTTTCATTTTTCTCCATTTTTGGATTCTTTTGAAAATTTCTATGTAAATCTTGCTTAAATGTGTTTAAATGTGTTCTAACATGTTTTTCTATCATTTATGAATGTTATGAATGCTCTAGGACTTGAAAAACAGGTTTAGAATTGATTTTTGGGCTTAGGGAGGCCGAGAATCGAAATCTCAAACCTCTTATGTTTTTCCAGTTTGGTAGGCCGAACTCAATGTTCGACAGGCAAGATTTATAGGTTCGATAGGCCGAACCTGGGCTAGTTTGGTAGGCCGGTCCTAGCTGGCCAGCAGGCCTAACTATAGAGTCTGGCAGGCCGGACCAAGGGTTACGATAGGCCGACTGGACTTCAAGAGAACTTGCCCTTTTTCGTCTGTTTTTCACCATTTAAAACCTAGATTAAGATTTTAACCTTATGAAATGATTTTGTGAACTTTAAAGGCATACTAAGACACCATTAGATAGCTGAGGGATGTAGAATACCTTAAGCTAGATATTAATAAACTTAGTTTCTCTTTAAGGTTGTTCGTGGTTCTGTGGAGCTAACGTATAGCAGATCGGGACTACAGTGTTGAACGTTAGTATGGGATATCGAGGTAGGACTTCTATCCTTTCTCCTTGATAGCTATGTTTTTTAAAGGTTTTTGGCCACAAAGCATTTCCTTTTAAACGTTTTCAAGAAATGAAGTTTAATTACTTATTTTCATTATTGGCTAAATAATTAATGATCATAATAAACATAATGAGAATATCCAGTAAATGAGACATGATAATGATATAACGCCAGGCGTGTCAGTTAGTACTGTCCGAAATGATAAGATAGAGCATGATGCCATGTACATAGATTGGGTTTTAGAGAGTGCGACCTTGGGGGCAGGTCCTAAAACCCAGTTGGGCCATTTCGGTGGTGATTTATATGGCTTTGTTAAAAATATAATAATGAGACTGTCTATGGATGAATAAATGATTAATCGGTATGAATAAATTTAATAAGTTTCAGTCAGTTATCCGTTTATTTATTTATCTTGTTTTATAGCTTTTTTTAAAAAATGAATTATATGTTTAAATCAAATGCTTTCAAAAGCTTAGTCCTACTAAACCTTTCGCTCACATTTTTCTTATTTTAAAGCCTCCCCCTAGGTGGAATTCAACTTAGGGAAGATTGAAGAATCGAGAAGAACTATAAGATTAGGACATCACCATCTAGGGTATTTATTTATAAACAAGACATGTAATATTTTAATTTATTTCCCTTTTATTTGGACTGTGGTTATATATTTAATAGTGTTGATATCATGTGTGCACACTAATATGGGTCCCGTGGGGCCCAATGGTGTTTGCTTATTTAATATTTTAGTTCGCTTGCATGCTTTCATATTTTAACAAATATCTTAAGAAGTTTTAAATATCCTACATTTTTATAATCAACCTAATATCTTTTAAAATGGTGGTTTTTATTAAAAATTTAATTTATTTAACCTAATTAATCCACTACGTCATCTCTCAAATTTAGGGGCATGATAGCTAAGTTGTTAAATCATGTTGGCATCTTTTGTCCATTAAATTTAAGATCTTACCATGAGGTTTCTCAAATCTTTTGATCCTCCACTTAAGTGCTTAGACTTTGCTAGTCCTCCTTAGCAAACTCCATAACCATTCCCATGCAAATCCTATCAAAATACCCAAGCAAATCACTAAAAATGCTATGGGAAAAGCTTAGGTTTTACCTCCAAAATTGCAAACCCTTGCTCTTGGACACTTAAACTTGATTCCTTGAATGGTTGGAGGATGATTTTCATTAAAAAAATTTGAGTGAGAGAGTGAGTATGGGAACCGGTTTTCATGGAGAGAAAGATGGTTTTGTTTTCTTGTGTTCATGCAAAATGATGGAGTCAAAATGGTATAATTTTAAAAGAACTCCTAGACCTTTAAATTCATCATATTAGGGACTAAATTGTAAATAAAAATTTACATCCCAACTTGTGGCAAAACCGGTTCCACATGGGGGAGAGATGTGGCCAATTTTCCATCTTAAAGGAGTCACTTTGGTGGATTTTATCCACTTAGGTCTTTAATTGCAAAAATAATTAATCTAGGGACCAAATTGTAATTTTAAAAAGTTGCTCCCATCCACACATCCAAAACCGGTTCCAAGGGGAGAGATGTAGCATTTTTTTCATCCTTTAAGTGTCATCTAGTGGGCCCCTCTTTACTTCTTAAACTGTCCAAATTTACACTATATTGTATTTTTAATACTGCCGGTGTATTTATCAAACTGTCGATATTCTTTTCTATACATTTTATGAGATACCACAACCTTCTTTACTTGTCTATATCCTCCTCATAGTATAATTCATATATTACTTAACTCTATACAATCTAATTTCTAAACTGTACAACTTTAGTAGTATAATCCTTATATTGCATTATTCTCATACTGCATAATATACTCCTTAATTTTTATACTGTATAATTTTAATATTTTTATATAGTATTCTTCTTATACTGTATAACCTCATATAATATTATTTTTATATTGCACTTTTATGTAATTGTATATTTTGCTTAGGACTATGGCATAATTAATTTTTAATCTTGTAACTTCTATATTTACTCTAATTACATTTGTCACAAAAAATGGATTTAAACAGTATTTCTTGTGACACTTAGAATTGCTCTCAAAATGCTTTATAAAATTTTGAGCAAAAAATTTAGCTCACAAAATTTGTACATAAATTTTTTAACATAACCTTTAATAATTGCATATATAATGTATTAGAAATTCTCGAGTGTCACAAGTCAGAAATGGTATGGCCTCTTTTCTTCATAAATCTAAATTTGGAACTTGTATTGCATAACTTTTGCCCTAGTTTTATTGGAAAAAATTTTGACAGTGGCCTCCCAAATATCATGAGCTATATTGTGGCGCTCCATTTAGGCAATGATTCCTTTAATCATAGAACCTAATAGTCAAGAGACCATGAGTTGGTCTTGTCTCCTCTATGTTAGGAAGGTCTGATTCTACCGTGGTGGTTTCTCTGAAGCATCTCTTCTGGGTGAGTAACTTCTCCATTGATATAGCCTTCCAAACTATTCCATCTTATGGCGGCGAGGACCCGATGGCGCCACATGAAATAGTTTTCATTGTCAATTCAAATGATTGTCGCTTAATTAGATGGTTGGATAACTTAGGAACCACATTGGAAGGGCTTGGGTTTGCTGATGTAGTCGTGGAAGAGGATTGGGAATCTGTGGCAGTGGAGGAAGCCATGAAAAAAGAGAAAAAGAAAAAGAAAAAGAAAGCTAGGGTTTCTTTAGTATTCTGATACCATCAAAACGAAAAAGGGTATTTGGGGAATGTTTGAATATTCTATTTGCTTAATTCATAATATATACAGATGCCTTATATACACATTCTCAGAATAAATCCAAAAAAAGAAAAGATGTTGTACATCTATGCCCTATAACGGTAACAAAAGAATTTAAAATAACATTAGAAGAATGAGAGCTGGCAATCCATGTCTAAGCTACAATGCCAATAGAGTGAGAGAACATGTATGAAAAGATCTTGTTCTTAGGTTGGTGAGAATTATATAAGGTAATTATACTATTAGCATTAACTCTGTTAATACCAGCTCTCTATAATTCCATGTCTCCAATATACTGAGTTTTTAATCATGAATATACAAATCTCACCTATTGATAGTTAAAAGACATATTATATATATACGAGTCTACTAATCACATCAAGAATAATGTATGATCCATAATATATCAATAATGATAAACTTTTGATTTCTTGTTACGTAATTATGTAAGAAATTAAATTCTATCTTGGTATAGGTTTAGTGTATTGTAAATACACTTATGCCTCTATCTAGTAATCGTAACAGTAATATAATATAGATAAGATTATTTCACCAAATTAGAAATACACAACATCACAATCTTAAGTAAGATAAAGTGTCTAGTTTTATCTGCTGATTGTAAGCTAAATTTATACTAAATACACATAATATCATCTGTATTATAAAAATTTCATATATATGATCATGGGCTGTTACAAATATTAAAACCTTATGATATTTGCACACACATATATCAAAATATAGATTTAGGACAATAAATAGAATTTATTTTATTAATTATGTAATACTTTAAATCTTATAATGTTTAGATGGAATTTAGTATGCTACAAAAGTACCAACCCCAACATGACTCAATGGGAGGGATATAGTGCGGGTAAGGAAGAGGTCGAGAAGATCTTGGCAGAGAAGCAATTTGAAGCCCTTGAGAAATAATGGTTTCTGAGGAGTTTCTTAACCTACAGAAGGTTATTTTTGATTCTACAGGAGAGCAATTCATAAGCCAAATCCGTCAATTAAAAAAGGATATTTGTTCTTTAAATTGTAAAAGACAAACTTTAAGAGAAATAGAGTAAAAATAATAAGCATAAATAAATAATATTTAAAATATGACCACCGATATTTGTCGTTAATATAAAGTATTGTTGGCAAGCTCAGTCCGGACTACTATCTCAATTATGAATAATGTAAAACTCTGATATGTTACAGTAAAAATAAAAAAATTTATCATAGTATAAAGCTCTCACGTGTTACAATAAATATAGTTCTAACCAATGGTACTAACCATTATGCTAAACACCCTATAAGTGTTAATGATAAAAATTCGTCAACTAAACTCTCAGATCTAATCCTCACACCTATGTAAACTCTCTCAAATTGTTCGTAGAATAATTGCAGGAGAATAAAAAAAAATAAAAAAGGATTTATATTGGTACACTCTGTGAAGAGCTACGTCTACTTTGAGGGAGATGACAATACTTCACTATTCTCTAAGAAATTACACGCTATGTGCTCAATATGAGACTTAGGACAAATATGAGGGTTTAACAGAAAATTTATAGCCCTTTATAATTAATTCAAAGAATTATCTTTCCTATTTAAATTGGGTTTGTTTCCCTTATTTTCATGATTGACGTGATCTTCTAGCTCTTTCAAATTTGATAGTTTCTTAATTTATATTCAAATGAGACGATTTTTTGAATCTAGTCATTCTATTTTGTCAACTTTGTATTTTTGGGCTAAATGTCGTCCATGTGATGATACTCACAAGTCGCTACTGTTACGTAGCCTCGATCTCCACGCTGGCATCATATTTGTAGACACTAGGTGACCTTTGAGTATTGCCTATTAAGCTGTCGAGGTTACTCACAACATTAAGTATCAAACCGTTTAGCTATGTGTCCTTGTGTTGAAATCTAAATTCCCCAAATATCAAAATAATAATAATAATCACAAGAATTTCTATTTTATTGAATTAGATTGACAATTGACAAAACACATCATACTACTCTGTAAGTGGGACAACCAACAAGTGCCCCTTTCTTTACATCTCGTCCTCCGTCTTTTCTTTTTTTTTGGTCACTTCTCTGCTTGCTTTTCACCCCTCATCGAGGTTCACAACCTTCAGAAGGTGTTATTTTTCTCTGTTCTTTTTTAGATGTATGCAACGCACAAGACACACTCATTTAAGTGGTTCAAGTTTCCTCTTTATTTTGGGAAAATCTCAACTTGAGTTTCACGTTATTTTTCTCCAAAAAAGTTTAGATTTGTTTAGAGCAATCTCGAAACTTAAAACAACTTGAAAACATAGGTTGCAAAGAACAAGAAAATAGGTCTCAAATTTATAGTACAGACAATATGGCTTGGCCGGAACAAAGAAAAGAAAAATGATTTGTAAGTCTCTAACCTAAATTCAAAAATTGAACAAAGAACAAGAACTTTACTGAGGAACAAATAAAAAGATAAAAGGGTTTTTGGAGCATGGTTAAAATTGAAACTTTTAAATTGAAACTGTAGCATATGAGAGCTCTACATTATAGCTCATTTTTTTCATTTATTGTAACATGTAAGAACTTTACACTGTAGCAAACAAAATTTTAATTAGAACTGATATTATCAAACACTACATACAAAGAAAACCCAAATGTGAATAGTATTTGAGATACTATTCGACTCTCCCCTAGCTTGGATTCACCAAGACTTATCCCATAAAACCAGACCTGCCACCACCACCAATCCCCCTTTTACAAACTATTAACCACCTGGACTAATCAACAACTAACTACAGCAAACTAACCAAGCTAATTTTCTCAAGAACTCCATTAACTAACTCTTTATAGAAGTCTATCAATGATCTCCGTAGTGGGAGTTTTGAAGTACCTCAATGGCAAGGTTATGAAGCCTTTGTTGTTCATATAAGCACTTTTTTTTAAGAATAGATTAGGTAAATGGCAAGTTTTGGACATCCCTTTTAATAAATGGCCACTTTTTTATATGTAGTTTTGCTAGGTTCTATAGCAGTTGGTCAATAATATAACAATGGTTTAGCATTAATAAACTCAGCTACATGTGACTATGCCTACTAATTTTTTTTAAATGCAAAATTGATCCAGCTTTTAAAATCGTGATGTTAGAGTATGGTGATCTAAATTCTATTTAGCCTGACCCAAAAAAGCTCGTGATACGATAATTGTAATGAAAAACAAAAGTGGGTTTTTTCATAAGATCTGTGGTGGTAGCGGAGGGATCGGGCCGATTAACCCGATCTCATAGCCCACCACTGATCTCGTCAGGGGTACAGGGGCTCTGCCCCCACTATACAAACCGTCGTATTTTTGGGCCGTTTAGTTTATGTTTTTGGTCCCATATGGTTTTGCTATAACTACATGTATGATATATTGTGTTAGGGTTTTATTATTAGCGAATTTTAACTTCCTTAATGCCTCCATTGTAATTTTCATGAGTTTAGTGATTTTTTTCTCCTCTGTCCATAGTTTTTTCCATCTTAGGTTTCTACGTAAATGTGTGTGTTTTTATTCTTTGTTTCTATTGCATTATTTTCGTAACATTGGGTGACTCTTTTGTCAAATTTCCTGATGAAAATATATGGGCAGCTTGAAGTCTGAGTGCTGGTGGATTTTAAATGGGGCTTGCTTTTCTCTGCCATTTTTGGGTAGAGACAAATACCAAAACCCAAACCCAAACCTGCAAACAAGCTTTGGCCAAGTTGCTAAATCGTGTTGCCATCCTTTGTCCCTTAGCAACGTAATTTGCTAAAGAAGACTGCCGCTTTCATTTAGCCTTAAGAGAAGATAATAATAATATTTATAACAACCAAATAAAAAAAAAAGGGGAGGGAGAGAGAGAGAACAACTTTCTTGCTTATAAAGGATGCACACAAACATTCCTTAACAACTTATAATATTATAGGACATATTTTTAATCTCTTCACATATTCCATAGGATTAAACTCTCTCCAAATCTTTACTTGGAATAATGTCTTGTTTAACCTTTTAGTAGGCTTTAGGCAGTGGTCACTGATGGCCTATAAGGATCTCTAAGCAATGTCACACACTAAGGAAACTTGGCTACCCCAACAGATGTATATAATCATAACCTGTTGGTAATGTATTATTATCCATCCCTAGAGTATATTAGATTTAGAAGGGGAAGGATGAGCACTTTATTATTGTAATACAAAAAATGAATAATGTAGGAACAAATTGCATGATTCTTCTTAAAAGTAGCAGTAAGAAAAGGCAAAGCACTCATAAGAAGCACCAAAAGGGCCTTTAAAAGTGTGCGCGATTTAAGGAAAATAAGCAGAAGTTCCAAAAGTGTATCAAAGAGTTCCTGATCAGAAACTACTATGGAAGAGTCACAGCCAAAACCTTTTTCAAGCTCAAGTTAAATGTCACCCCCCCTTTTTATCCCTATTTCTTCTTCTTTTTTCCACACAAATTTAGGCTTGAAAAGGCATTAACAACTTTTGTTTTCCTTATTCTATACAAACTTCTAACTAAAGTCTGCTAGCCTAAAGATATAACAGGAAAAAGAGAACTTCCATGGGTATATGAAAGAAATCAAGTGGTCCACGCCTCAAACCATGTGCTTAGTTTCTGCAGCAGCTCGTTAGCTACATAGCTTTTTTTTTGGGAAACACCAAAAAAAAAAAAAAAAACAAACATGTATTTCACTTTGAGTAGTAACGCAGGCATGTCAAAATTATGAAGGTTGAACTTAGTGGAGCAATTTAGCCATAAGCGTAAGGATTCAGTCTCTCTAGTTTAAGATATCAGTGAAGGTGGCTAACTAAAAAAACCTTTTATGTTTGTAAATTTTGAAAAAAGGGAAAATAAAAAAGGGGGTGGTTTCAAAGAAAGCATTATTGTTTAGACAAACCAAGAAGGGATTGAATTGGGGACAGGAAGAACTGCACATCAATTGATGAACTTAAATATGTGATATTGAGTTGTTGACAAGTTGGAGATCATTGTAACATTGATCAAATAAGAATAAAGTATGACATCCTAACTAATGGATAGCTATATGGGATGTTTTCTTTCCCCCTCTCTCTCTCTTTATTTATTTTTTATTTTTTTAATTCTCTTTTATTTTTCATTTTTTTTAATTGCTTGAACACCTATTTGCTTTTTCTGCGTTTGAGGTTATAAAACCAACATGACAAAGGCATGCCCTTCCCAACAAAAGAAAACACCATGAGCAAAAGCAAAAAAAGAATAGATCTCTCTATATTCTAATAAAATCCAATGTTCATGCATCATCCTCTTTGATGCAATTATCACCCCTCCGTTTTCATTATGACAGTTGTGAGAAACCCATGAATAGAAAAATCAATCTTATCTGGTAGAATTATAACACAACTGAAAATGTGGGATGCATGTCTTTCACACACACACATACACAAGCACATGATTGCTTAAGCCATTTATTCAATTTTTTTTTTTTTTAGCCTTCTCGCTTTGTTACCGACAATTGGTAAAATCTCACAAGTGCCTGACACATGAAATGCACAAAAGAGGTTAAACCATAACAATAATTATGATTATAATCAAACTCTAAAGTATGTGTCTTTATACACCATATAAATACAAAATACAGCAATTTATATATGAAATGCCTCTGTATATATGCGCATGGGAATCCAATCATGGCATTAACTTAGCATAAGAATAAGATTAATTTGTACTTTTCAAGCCTGAACTGACTGCGATTTGGACAAATCCCTCAAATCAATAAATCTTAAAGACTAGGGAAGAACAAAGTGAGATATTTTTTAATATGAATTTGGCAGTATTCTGCGTCTCTATTACAATCAAAAACCCCACTTTGCCTCCCTAACAACCTGAAAATTAACAGCTCATACAAACATCCAAAAGTTGGGCCACACTCATCTTCTCCTTCTGCACCTAAATTCCATCATATTAAGCATTGATTAGACCCAACACCACGTAACGAAAACAAAACAAACAAATAAATAATATGTTTTTTTTTTTGGGGTAGGGGGGGAGCGCGCCAGATAGAAAAAAATGGACCTCTCTCTTTCCCTTTTCTCCCTATATTTTCGCTCCCCATCTATAGATATACATCACAAATTTGTTTGGTTCTTCGGAAAAGAAAAGAAAATTAAAAATTGGGTGTAAAAGACAAATCAAAAAGAGAGCTCTACTGAAGCTCAATCAGTTCATATATCATGCAACCCCACCACTTCTACCCTCACTATCCGTTCCTTTCCACGGCGAGAAAAGGGCCTAGACGTCGGCTATCGATTCTCCGTATTACGGGCCTGGGCCCGCCAACTCTTTGTCCAATCATTGCTTTTCTCTTTTGAAATTTAATTTAGTTTAATTTATTTCTTCATTATATTCAAATATATTCTTTTTTTTTTCGAGTATTACAAAACATTCGAAGAAAACTAAAAATAATATAATCTAAAATCTGGCGTTCTCAAAGCCGTGCAAGTCGCTAACTCTGTTCATCGACTTCCTCATGATAGCCACTTTAGCCAATCTCTCAGCGGCTCGCCAAGCCGAAGTCGGAGTGAGCGGCTCGGGCTTCTCGTCCGTCCGATTGGTTGTCCTCTGCCTTTGGCTCTGCAGCTGATGATGCCTAAGCCGATTCAGCTCAGAGATCTCGGCTTCCAAGCCGCGCAAGTACTCGTCGGCTGAAGCCGAGCTGGATTGCACGAGCAAAGCACGAGCTGACGAGAGCATGTGTTGAGCTCCGGAGAAGTCGCCGTTCTCGGCGAGCTGGCGAGACTCGGCACCGGCTCGGGTTGCGATGTGGAGGTTCCCGAGCCGTTCGATGCTCGGCAAAGACGATCGGATGGCCTGGGGCCGGGGAACGAGCAGTGCTTGCTCTCTGGAGTAGACGAGCTCCATGGACGACGGGTCCCGATATGACGATCGTACGGAAAGTACGTGATGGGACCCAATGGAAGACGAAGGGACTTTAAGCTCCAGCAACAATTCTCTCTCCTCCTCCACGTAGAGATCGCCTAACCGGACCGAACCGTGCCCCAACGCCACCGGACGGCTCGTCAGAGCGTACGCGGCGGTGATTTTTGCCGAAGACGAACCGGAGGCGAAACCTAGCTGGAGACGGAGGTCCTGCACCACAACGCTCAGCAAGCTGCCGACGCACTTGGCGAGCGCGTCATCCGACGATGGCTCGCCCATGGCGACGGCATGGACGGGGATGTCTTGGTTAGAGAAGCGCGTGGAGGACACGGTCAGGGAGGAGGAGCCCTTCTGATTGGCGCGGGAGAACTCTGAGAGGAGGATTATGGTGGCGACGGGGTTCTTCTCGCGGCGATCTTGCAGAACCTTCGCGGCTTTCTTGATGGCATCGCCGACGGACATTCCCTGGCCGGCGACGGCGCCGAAGGAGTCGACGATCCGCCGCGCGGATCGCTTCCCCGCGGACGTCATCCTTCGGAGCGGCAACAGCCTCTTGGAGGCGGAGGAGAAGGCGACGATCGACAAACGGTCAGACGAGCCGAGCGAGGAGATCACCAGCCTCATCGCGCGCTTCAGCATTTGTATCTTCGCGCCGCTCATGGTCGCGCCAACATCCACGACCGTGACCAGATCGACCGGAGCGCGGCGCTCCGGATTCGGTAGCGACGACGTCGTTACTGCGATCGCCGGAGCCTTGACTTTCAAGACCACCGCGTAGACCTCGTAGCTCCGACCTACAGCCACAATTGCCGCCTCCGGAAGAAGCCTCACCTCAATGTTCTTCACACATCTCGCCCTTCCATCGTCAATCAATCGAGGAGTAGTTGGGGCATTGACAAAGAAGCCTTTGAACTCGGGGCCGTTTTCATCATCTCCTTCATCCTCGTCAGTTTCAGGTATCGGATTGAATCGCGCGCCGGAGGTGGGAGACATCAGCGGCTCGTCGTCGTCATAAACTCTGAAACATTTGTTAGTCTTGACGTCTTTGAGCTTGGAAGCTCCGGTTTGCGCGGTGCTCTGGCTGGGATGGATCGACAAGAGAGGGAGTTCTTTCCAGTCGGTGCTGCAAACCGGACAAACAAGGATTTGATTCTTCTTGACATGAGATGCAATGCACGGGAAGTGAAACGAATGCGAACATTCGGCCGTGAAAATGGCAGTTCCTTGCCCAGCTTTCACGCCCTGTAAGCAGATTCCACACCTAGTCTGTAACACCAAAAAAACAAAAAGACGTCATTGATAATTTTCACCGTACAAAACTGATTAGAAGAATAATTGATAGAAAAATATATATGTGCTTACTTTGGAGAGACGCAAGGTGGATTTGAGGAGGGAGAAGCTTGAGGGCGATTTGGGAGATGAAGGATTGGAGAGGTGGAATAATCTGGGGCTATTGTTGTTGTTGTTGGTCTTTTTGGGGTTTGAAGAGACTTTGCATTGGAGGGGTTTTGCGCTGCTGGGATCTGAAGAAGTTGGTGTTGTTGAGGTGGTGGTGGTTGTACGGCAACGGAGGCTGGGACTGGACACAGGCTGAGACTGTAAACGTGGGGTTGATGGGTTTGAAAAGAAGCCAAATTTTGAGCTGATTCTGGGGCTTTTATTAGTGGTGTTTATGTCGTCGCAAGGTGGTTGTTGTTGCTGTTGTTTTTGTGTTGAGATTTTTGGTTGTCTGTCTTTGGGAATGGAAGTACAAAAGGCCCTTCTCCAACCAGTCACCATTTTCTCTCACAATCTTGAAGACGGTGTTTTGTTTTGTTTTGTTGTTGGAATATTTAGATTTGCTGAAGAACTCTAGTTGGTTGTAGTAGAGAAAGGGGAAAAGAGAAGAAGAACATGGAAAATGGGAAAATGGGAGGGTAAAATGATTGTCGATTGGATTATATTTAGAGAGACCAGAAGAGGCTATTTGTTCTTCCCATCGTGCTATTTCCGATGTCTCTTTTTCTTCTGTTTGTTTCCGCTGTCCCTTCCTTCCTTTCTCTTTCCTATTTGAAAAGGGCCACCTTCCGCAAAAGGATTCACCGCAAATGAAAAGCCACCACTGGTTGCTGCCAAAACTCAATACCCTCTCTTCCCTCTCTCTCTCTCTCTCTCTCTCTCTCTCTCTCTTCCCTCGGTTGGCTAAGCTTGTGGGATATGAGAGCAATGCAAATGGAGAAATATAGACTAGCGAAAGTGAGACACTCTCTTTTGTAATAAAAAAAAGATAAATAATTAAAAATGAAAAAAAAAAGTTGCTTTCTTTTTACAATGATAGTGTAAAAGTGGGGTGGGGCATTGGGATTAACATTTTGGGTGGTGACTGGCAGGTGGAGGTTGTCACCTACTGTAACAAGTCAACCCGGACGGCTCTTGGAATTAGGGGTGTCACTGTCCCATTCCCACGTTATGGGCACCGACCCTCCCTCTCTCTCTACATGGAGATCTAAAATTCTCTCTCAAACTTGCCCTTGTTAAGGGCTGGCTGGCCAAGTTTGATTCACCCTTTTAACCATACTTTCCTAAACTTACCTTTTCCTCGCAAAAACAGATCGGCATTGCAATTAATTTCTGTTTCTTATTTATTTATTTGATTTTTTAATCTTTGACTTACATGCATGAATTGCTACAGTCAAAGAGTGGTGATTTTAATGCTAGTGGTGCAGGGTCTAATCTGACCCAAAACTGTGATTGAGCCTTCTGATCCTGTCCGTTCATGGTGGGGTCCATTTCGTTGTGAAAAAAAGTGAATTAATGGGTTTTGAGAAACTTTTAGGGAGATAATGGCTCATTAATGGCCCATTGCTTTATTTTGCCTGTTTGGGCGCTTATTATGGCGATGCTTTATTAAGCTTTCTAATTATGCCTTTTATTATTGGTGTTCATTTATTACGTATAATAACAGTCATTTTTGATACATCGATCCCAAGAAAACCCAGAAAACGGTGTAGAGACAGGAGAAGCACCAGCAAACAGCTAACCAACAATCGAGTACTAGTAGATAGGTGTTAAGTAACAGGGTTTAGCTCTTTCTCACTTCCAATGCTTAACACCTCTTATCTTACAAATTACTTCTCCAGAAAAAAACAAAAGACAAAAAAAACAAATCCCAACAGCAATGGCATCTTTCTTTAAAACATAAAATAGTTCTAAATATCTTTGAAAAAAGTTTTAAATGAGAAAAACAAAAATGTGGATTTCAATTGGTCAAACCAAACTGACTTTTAACGCATGGGTAGGTGACTATGTTCTTTTTCCTTTTTTAAGTACAAAAGTATGTGATGTTAGACTTCCTGCAACGTTTCCAACGATTCTACATAACTATGGTGGTCCAAATTTAAGGTGGGTTTTGTTCTAGAGAAAATTTAAAAAATATGGTTAGAATTAATAGTTAAAATTAATTTTGATTAAAAATATTATAAAATGTGAGAGTTTTATACTACAATAATTTTTTGTTATTGAACCATGAGCTTTTCATTGTTTGTAGCCAAAAACCCTGTTAGAATTTGAGACACTGATTAAAAAGACAGATCTTTGTAATAGTAATCAGCTTTTAATTCTTTCAATATGGCAATAAATGTGAAAGAAATGCAAATTCTGTTGCATTTAACCCATTGATGGAAGGCGGTGATTTTTGTTATCTTAACATACCATAGAAAATTTTGTTATCAACTGCATGTGTATTTCCATATATAAGGTATGTTTAAAGGTGGAATAGACCAGAAGATCTGAGTTTATGAGTAGTTTCTTTTTCTGTCTTACTCAACTATAGCAAAAGGTTACATCCTTGTGACCTTTTTTTTTTTCTTTTTTATTAAAGTCCTTATTTTTTTTTTAATAAAATGTGAATTTTTTTTAAATTTGAAATTGTGAATATGTTTAATTGAATTCTCATAAAATTACATGTTTTAACTTCTGTTTTTTCTTTTATTCACAGGCATTGATTGGAATTATGGGCACCAAGGATCTCGACTAAATGAAATCTCATGCAGGGTTTTTTTTTTTTTTGGGTACGAAGGTCTCATTTAGAATGCGACCTTATTACATTTACATGTGGATATGATTCAAAATTGACCTTTGTAGATTTTCAACCAAAAAATGACTACCAAAAAAACTCCATATCCTAACCTAACCTCAAAGTTCTATTCTACGGTGCTACCGTTCATTAATATAAAAAAGCCTAATTGGAACCGTTAGCCTTTTTTTTTAAGAACATAATTGATGGCCTAATTTAATTTGAATTTTATGAGTATGACTCATCTAATCCCATTGAGCCACTTGCCATCATTTTCTTAAGGGTCCCCAATTTATTATAAGCAATTAAGGGGAGGATATATTTGACATGATGAAGGGAGAAAACCAATTGTGTAAGCGAGAGATTTAAGGAAAGAAACTTAAGCGTTATGGGATGACTTAGTGTCATCATATTTTACAATTTTAAAATATTTTATAAAGAATAATGTTATCATATCCTCAAATGAGAGGATGTAGTGTTTGACCGTTATTATGAATTTGGAACTCCATTGGTGGTGCACAGATTAGAATAGCATATCTTTTATATATATAAAATACACTTTTTATATATAATACTCTTTTTTTTTTTTTTATAATACAATCATCCCAATGGGGGGAAAAGAAATGGATGGTTGGATAGATAATAATTTGCCTTTATGTCTGGGCCATTTAACATAACGTTCACAAGGAATGGCCAGTGATATGCCCGTCTAGATCTTTCTGTTCATTTATTTATTGTTCTTCTTTTTAAGAAAATTTATCGTTGTTCTTTTTCATAATTTATTGTTTTTTTTTTCTAGTTGGTAGCATTAATATCAAAGCATACCACTCTTCATCTCTCTATTTTAGGGCATCTTCTTTTCTTTTTTTTTTTTTTTTTTTTTTTTTTTTTTGAGAAAATGAAACTTTATTCAACTAAAATTAATACAAATAACTTCTTCAAAAAAAATGGTACGGATAAAATTGCATATCACTGCCCATTAAAGGTACAAATGATCTTGAACAGAGGACTAAGTTCACCAATAAAATCGAATGAAGCACACGGACAAAAGACGACAACAAAATCTAAAAAAGAATGACCTGTTCAACGTCTAAGATAGATCTCTTTAACTATGTGTTGTAAGAAACCACTACAATCTTCTTGCTCTTTTAGCTAAACAGAATTAGAAAAAATCTAATTATATATGTGCATAACCATGGACAATTTCCTCTCCTTATTTATCTGTTTCTTGTCATTCTCATAAGAAAAATCTTTTTTAACCCTATAAAATTATGACCTTGTTATTCATGAATTGTGGGACCCAATTTGATATATAGTGTAATTTTTTTAAATTATATCTTATTATTTTATTTATAACAAAGTTATAATCTTGAAGACTAAATAAGATGGCCGTGTTTTTAACTAGCTGGATAAACGTGATGCACAACTAGCCTATACTCTCACTGGTCGTTTTCGAAAGGAGGAAAAAAAAAAAAAAAAAGAAAGAAAAGTCAACAGTGATCTCAGATATTTAAAGTAGAAAGTCGTCGTTATTATCAATATGCCTTTACCTTAAATGTGGGAACAAGGAAAAAGCAACTGCATCCTTTTTAGCAGTTAAATAAACAAAATTAATTACACTGATGGTAGGAGTAACACTTTTTTTTTGGCTCCAAACTAAATTTTGAATTAGTTGATGAACTTTCATATACTTTTGCTGCTGTGTTGATGCTCGCCTTATAAATAAATAAAAAAAAATCATTGACATTTCTTTTTAGAATGAATTACGAACTTAAATTGAAGGTTTGTGTTTTTTGTTTTACAGTAACAACAAACGTTTGTCTCTTCTTCTAAGCTATTGTCTAGTGAGAAATAGCAAATAGAAATAGACAATTTAAAGAACGAGAATTCTTTGCTAGTTATAGGGTATGAAGCCTTAGGATAGATGACTTTAAAGCAAGTTTTGTTTTTATAAAAGACATATTTATAAATAAATAAATAAAGTGAATTTTTTATTATATTTGTAAGTATGTGTATTTTGAATAATTTATAAATATCATCAAATATTGATAATTATATATGTTACCTTAAATATTACATAACAAGTGTTATATAATATTTAAGGATGATTATTGAAATGGTGAATATATATAAAATTAATTATTATACATAATTATTTAATTATAATATAAAATCTATAATTGAGTATTACTAGTGCAAGTCGTTTTTATTGTGAATGGAACGGTCTTATCTGAACTATTAATCTAGTGAATTATTAAATGAGTGCACTATACAGTGTACATAATAAGATTAAGTAGGATCAGGACATGTTGTGATATGAACGGCTAAATAATTTCTTTTAGAATATAGTAAGTTTTAATCACATTAACAGATGGTCATATATAAGATGATCTTAATCTTGAGTTATTAACAGACTCTTATT
Organism: Artocarpus hirsutus; assembly: GCA_946598075.1. Taxonomy (NCBI): domain Eukaryota; kingdom Viridiplantae; phylum Streptophyta; class Magnoliopsida; order Rosales; family Moraceae; genus Artocarpus; species Artocarpus hirsutus. The sequence continues at coordinate 71,699 of CAMOHE010047394.1, forward strand.
TATGATATTATGTTTTTTTTTATTTACTTAACACATATTTGAGAATCTAATCATATCTCTTTGTATTTTGAATGCATAGTGATATAAGTAGCTGAGAATGTTAATATTAGGAGATGAAATCTGTTCATTTTCTAACGAGAAATAGATAAATAATTCTATTGATTTGGGTCTTAAAAAATATGAACGCTCAATTTGTAATTAAGTTCATGAATTATTAGTCATTAAAGAATCAATGACACCTAAGGACAAAAAAGAAACTAGGAAGGTTAATGGATTTTATCTAGCACTAATTATAAATTCTATTATAGGATAAATTTGTATGCAATATCAAATGGACGACTCTAGAATATGAGTAGTTATATCTATAATTTCAAGAATACTATTCCAAGTTTTTCGTGAATTAACATTGAAATTAAGAAAAAAAAATAATATATTAATTAAAAAGCTTCATTAAAATATATTAGTTTTGGAGCTTGAAATTATAGTCCATAAGTCCCCATGTCATCCTTGTAAATACTATTTGGACAAGGAGAATTATTGATTTAATCAATTAATTTAGAATTACATAATTTTAAATTAAATATCACTCAAAATGAATTAATTGTGAATTAATTTATAATATTAGATAAAAGTATTTAGTGATAATTAATTATGGACCCATTGTGTCTAGCACACTTTAGCATAAGGAAGGGTTCTTTGTGCAATCTAAGATTTGTTCATCAAGTTTTCTTTTCCATAAGTTTCTAATTTTGATACATATGACTTATTCAAAATTGAAAATTTGAATTACGGAAAAAAATCAAATTGGGTAACAACTAGTAAAATTTTAAACTAACAAGTTTTATATTCCAATAAAAACTCGCTAAATTTTTATTAAGTTCTATTAAATCATCATTATTAAGACAATATTTCGTAGAAATGAAAAGTAATTGATCAATAATTTATAATTTCGAACTGTCAGATCTTTATTCTATTTAATCAATTTTATATTTTTTTTTTCATTTTATGTGATTTTCACAAGATTTAAGAATTAGAATTACAAAAAAAATAAAAGCTAAAAACAAAAAAAGAAAGAGCATAAAATATATTACGATAATTATAATTTTGAAATTAGTAACTAATGAAATATAAAAGTATTGTGATAAAAAATTATAATCTTACAAGTGGAATTTACTATTTGGCTTCTAGACAGGTTGACATTTTGACTCATTGTAAAACAAATGTGTTTATGTTTTCCCTATTTTTTAACTACCTGCATCTTGTTTTTAAATCAAATATATTATGCATAGTGTTCTATAAGACACACAATATTGAGTATATTGTTGTATTATATATAATACATAAAACTTGAAATCTGTTCTTATTAATCTTTTATTTTACAGCAATATACATGTGTGATCATTTTATTTATATAATTTTTTATATCTTGAAAATAATTAAACAAAATGCTTATAAGTACCGTTATAGAGATTGTAATATATACTTCTTAAATGTTTGAAATCAAAGATCACAAAGTTTATATAATAATATACATGTCTAAATGTGTTTGAATTCAGCTCAGAGCGCCAGGACGGCGTTGGAAAGCTAGCGCTGCAATGTTAGTTCGAAAAAAATGTTGATTTAAGGGTTGTGTGACTTGAGTTATTTCGAATCGGTACATTTATTGGTTCTACACTTTCATACAAACCTAAATTCTATTATCAATGGACGTATCGGTTGTAATAGATGCAATGCTACATGTAGAGATACCTTTACAAATAAAAAATACCTTTATATGAATAGTTGCATGTGTTGCAACGATTATATCAGTTCATGAAATGGTACCCCTGTCTTTTAGTAAATCTCTAGAATTTACAGGTTTCACATCATTGTTTTGGAATACAATATTATTGCTAGATATTGTATTTAAGGGTTTGTCGTATCTTAGGGATAATTTGCCATAAAACTCGTTAGCAAACTTCGAAAAGTGATGGCAAATAAAACCTTCAAGGAAAGTATTCCTATATGCCTTAAACCCATCTTTATTTCTAGAAATTCAGGCCTCTATTTTCTCTCTATACATTTACATACACTAACAACCTTAAATGTTTTATTCTACTACAATGGGGGATGATTCCAACGAAGTGAAAATTGCAAAAAGTAAGCATGAAAATGATAAAATGATATGCCAGGGTCATATTCTCAACACACTCATAGATAGGCACTATGATCTCTACAACTCAATGCAACATTCAGTAGTTTGGAACGCTTTCAAGTACAAAACCGAGAAAGAAGGTACGGACATAATCCTTATCTTGAAATATTTAGAACTTGTTATGATTGATATGAATTCTATTCTTGATCAAATACATGAATTTCAAGTAATTGTTACTAAGCTTCATGAATTAGAAGTTGAGATTTCTAAATCATCCATAGTAGGGGTTATTATTGCAAAATTAACCTAAAATTAGAATAGTTATAAAAAGAAACACCTAAGATGACACAACTTTGGAAGAATTGTAAAAACACTTAAAGATTGAGAAGGAGACTAAGTCTTATGATCCCAAGGACAAGATATTAAATTTCTTTAAAGTTAATGTTGACAAAGCTAATAAGTTTCATAGGAACATCAAAGTGATAATGACAAGAAATTCAAGATGGAAGATGAAGAAAGTAACTTCAACAAAACCAATGTCATCGAAGAGAAATTCAAAGAGATTTGTGCAACAGTCTTGGAGATGTGAATTGGCATGATTATTGAAATCTATTAAGTCCTCCAATTGGTGGCTCGATTCCAATGTCACCATTCATGTTTACAATGAAAAAAATTATTCTTGTTGTGTGCAGAAGAAAAAGAAGGACAAATAGTTCTCATAGAGAACTTTGAAGCAGCAGTGATTGGTGGGAAAAGTATGGTGGAGATTATCTTTACTTCTAGAAAGAATATGACTTTGAATAATGTCTTCCATGTTTCGACATAAGAAAGAGCCTTGTATCTACTAATCTAATATGTAGAAAGAGAATAAGGTTGTATTTGAGAACAATACTTGTATTGTATCAAAAAATAAAGCCTTTGTGGGAGAGGGTTACTTATGTGATGGCATGTACAAACTTGAGTATTAATAATAAAAAAGTCATAAATTTTGTTTATATTGTTCTTTTGATGTTTGGCATGCTCGATTAGCACACTTAAATTTTATATCTTTGAAATACATGTCTAAACATGTTTTAATTAATTATAAATTTAAGAAGCATGACAAGTGTGAAATTTGAATACAAGCAAAGAAGACCCAGAAACTTTTTCCTAAAGCCTAATGAAATATTCAATTGTTGGATTTAATTTATATCGATATTTTTGAGTATAATGGAATTTTGACAAAAGGAGGAAAGAGATACTTTATCACTTTTATTTCTAGATTCACATATGTATACTTAATTAGAACAAAAAATGAAGCTTTTGTTAAGTTTAAACTTTTCAAGACTTTAGTTAAGAACCAAAAAAATAGAAAGATCAAAATGATTTGAAGTAATAGAGGTGATGAATATTTTTCAAATGAGTTAGATGCCTTCTGCGAAGAGCATGGTATTATTCACTAAAAGTCAGCTTTTTTTACTCCTCAACAAAATGGTTTAGCTAAAAGAAAATATAGGATCTTTACAGATATAATTAACTCTATGCTTCTTAATGCTAAAATGCCTAACAATTTATGGGGGGAGGCTATACTCACTGCATATCATGTTAATAATAGGACTAACATCTATTAAAACACGTGTTTGTCCATATGAAATATGGAAACTAAGGATTACATTTGAGAGTGGGGCTGTTTAGCCTTTCATAGAGTGCCTGACTCTAAATCATCAAAGTTAGCTATAAGAGAAAGAAAATATGTTTTTTTAGGGTATGCTGAAAATTCTATAGCATATAGATTGTTGAATCTAGATTCTAATGTGATTGTAGAATCAAGATATGTTAAATTTATTGAAAAAATTTAGTATTGATTCTCTCACTGAATTGGAATCTAATGTTGATCAACCATGTGACTATACAACTGATACCTCCACTAATAATAAAAAGGAAAAAATTTATGACATCTTTCGAATTGAGGAGAAGTAAACGTCAAAGGAAAGAAAAGTGTTTACACTAGATTTTATTTCATCTCATGCTTTATCCTTTTTGGTTGAAGGAGAAAGAAATGGTGTACCTAACAAAATACAATTGTTGCTAAATATTTAGGAAGATCTAAAGACATTTAGTGAAGCCATATTATCTAAAGATGCCTCCTTTTAGAGAGAGACTATAAATGATAAAATGGATTCAATAACATCTAACAGGACTTGGTTTTAGTTGATCTCCTTCTAATATCAAAACCAATAAGCAACAAGTGGGTGCTTAGAAGAAAGTATAACACCGATGGGTCTATACAAACTTTCAAGGCTAAATTAGTAGCCAAAGGCTTTAAACAATGTATAGACTACTTCAATATATATATATATTCCGGCAGCTAGGTTGACATACATTAAAGTGTTATTTACAAGTGCTTCGATGTATAATTAGCATCCTTACCAAATAGATGTAAAGGCAACTTTTCTAAATGGTGATTATGATGAGAAGTCTATATGGAACAACCAAAGGTTTTATGTTGCCTGGAAATGAGGAAAAGTTTTGCAAGTTAGTTTAGTAACTTTGTGGATTAAAGCAAGCACCAAAATAATGGCACAAAAAATTTGATTTAGTTATATTTTCTCATGGTTTTAAGCATAATAATGTGGATAAATTAATATATTTTAGAATTACAAATGATTTTGGTGTTATTTTATGTTTGTATATTGATGACTTGCTTATCTCAGGAACAAACATGTAAGGAGTAAATAATACTAAGAAATATCTAACTTCACAACTTAAAATGAAGGATCTTAGTGAGGTAGATATTATCTTAGGTGTAAAAGTGAAGAAGTATAGTGGAGGTTACTTTTTGTATCAATCTCACTATATTGAAAAGGTGCTTCTTAAATTCATTCATTTCAAGTTTAAAGAAGCTAATATCCCATATGATTTTAGTATTAAATTACTTGAAAATACTAGCCAACATATAGCATAGCTAGAGTAGGCTAGTACGATTGGTTGCTTGATGTATGCTATGTATTGTATAAGACCAGACATTACTTTTGTGTTGTGCAAAATGTCAAGGTTTACAAGTAACCCAAGTGTTGAACATTATAATGCAATTGGAATGATAGTTGGTTGTCTTAAAAGGGCCATTAATTTGGGTTTGTTTTATATTGATTATCCCATGATATTATCAAATGATAATATATCACCATTTGGTTGAATTTTCACGACTGGAGGAAAAGCCATGTCCTGGGCTTCTACGAAAAAAAGTGCATAATTCAATCAACGATGGAAAATGCGTTTATAACACTTGTGGTTGTAGGCAAAGAAGATGAATGACTAAGAAATTTATTGTTTGGTATAAAGTTATGGCCACAATTGTTGCCATCTATTGCTTTGTACTACGATAGTAAAGCTACATTGTTTAACGCTTATAACAAAGTGTAGGATGAAAAGTCTAAACATATTAGCTTGAGACATGAATATATGAAACAACTAATAACCGATGGCCTTATTAATGTTGTTTATGTAGGTTGAATAAAAACCTAGCGGATCCCTTGCCAAAAGGTCTTTTGAGAGACTTAGTTAAGTATACATCTGGTGGAATGGGTCAATGATGATGGAAACCTAGCTATGAATAGTTATATCGCTATTTCATATTTAAATGGATAAGAACAAGTCACTGTTATGTGACTGGTTTGGCATTGAAAATTTTATTAGTCCCTTCTAGGATGTTCGATACAAATAGCTACATGGTTGTGGCTGAGTGTATACTCTTAATGAAGCTTAAGTCTTAAAGTAGCTAGAGACATGATCTGAAACTTTACCTAAGTGAACATAAGAAATGGTCTTGTTTCTAACAAGACCATGGTTTAGTCCTATAAATGTTTATGAATCCAAGATAGAGCACAAGGCTGGAATAGGGGTAAATGATTGGAACATAACTTGAAATCTAGGATAGCTAATACATAATATATTTATGGTATTTGCTTAAGAGACGAAGTTAATGCAAAGCACACTTGTGAATACTTTGAAATATATTCCCTAATTGAAGGTTAAAATCAAAAGATACCTTTTTGTATATATATAAGTTTATCGTTGTTGAATCAAGAGAAATATTACAATCTAGTAGGAGATTATTAGAGAGATTGTAATATGTCTCTATCAAATGTTTGAAATCAAAGATTGTAGAAGTTTGTATCAAAATACACATTTTAAAATGTGCTTGAAATTAGCTCAGAGCGTCACGATGCTCATATTTGAGGCCACGATGCTAGAAAAGTGCAAAAAATACTTTTGGGAGAGAGGACCCAACACCTTGGCATTGAGGAATTTTAGAGCTAGCACTGCAACGCCAAAAGATAGAGTCGTGGTACCCACCCGAGAACAACATTTTGCTATGTTAAAAAAATCATGACACCATGACGCCAGCTTTAGTTCGAAAAAATGTTGATTCAAAGGTTGTATGACTCGAGTTGTTTCGAATCAGTATATTTTATGTAACGTGTAACACCCGTCGATTTTCATGTAACAGTATATGACAAATGTTTAACGACGTTAAGAAATTTCTTAAATGATATGTGTTATGATTGCACTAACCATTTTATTTTAAGTGTTATGACAGGTGACGGTCTCGTGGAATCGACATGCTCAAAGTGTTCATGTTATTTATGTTGAATGTTTGATTATAATTTTTGTGATAATTAATGCTTTGATGAATTCTAGTACGTTAAGGCAGATCAGCAGGCCGAAATGACCCTCACTGAACGACAGGCCGATGAATATAATCAGCAGGCCATACCTCAAACCTTCGGCAGGCTGAAGACTGCTGATGAGCAATCAACAAGAATCACTCAAAATTGGTGATTAAGATGATTGGATGATTGGATGATGATTTTTGATTGATTGGCATATTTTTAGATTAAGTTCCTCATTTAAGAAAATGAAATAGTTGACTTTTGATTGATTGGATTTAATTGATATGGTTTCCTCTTTTAAAATTTTGAAATATAGTAAGTAGAGCTAAATCATTGATTTTTCCTTAATCGCCTCCATTCCCACGTGATTTTTGGCCCTAATTTAATTAGAAAATTTTGATTTTAATAGAGATCGTGACCTCCTCCATTATTTTAATTTTTCTTTCAAAAAAAAAATTCTCTCTCTCTTGTTTTCTCTCTTTCACTCTCTCTCCTCTTCACTTCTTTCTTCTTCTCCCTCTCAAATTCCCCCTGCTATTATTTGTAAGAAATATTGAAATTTCTTTGGGTGAATTCGAAGGAGTTTTGAGAAGAAATAGTTTTAAGGTAAGGACTCATTTTTTCGGTATTTCTTCTCCTTAATTCGATTGCTATATCTTTGTCTAAGAATTTCCGTTTGTTCTGAAATTTTAATATGTTATTCATGCATGTGATATGTGCTAATCCTTCAAATATCACGTATATTAGATTTCTCTATGATATGAATTTTCTTTTCTCTGCCACTCATAGAAAAGTATGGTTGTTTGGTGATGTTGCACGAAAATGTGGTCTTAGTTCATAATGCAAATGAAAGATATTTTGTACGAAATTTGGCAGAAAAGTTCATGTATGTATTAAGTGCAGAATCAGAAAGTCTCATGGTAAAATGGTAAATATTTTATGTGTTATTAAATTTTCTTTAAGGGTAGGTTTTTGTGGCTGTTTAATCAGTACGTTATTAATGTATTGTCTATGTGATCTCTTTGTATGTCTAAATGAGTTTATTTGCTAATGAAACTTTTTATGTACTGTGTTTATCTGTTTTTAGGTTGTCATATGAATTTTAGAGTCATAGTAATTTTATTCAATTTATTGGATTATGTTAAATGTATGAAACTCACTACTTAATATGATAGAAGATATTTTGTTCCTGTTGTTCCATGCACATTTTTAAATAGCATGGAATTTATTTAAAGGTGATTTTTGGATATGTTGAAGTTTTTGATGTCTAATGCATGCAAAATTTTTATGGCATTATTTTGAGATGTTAATAATTTATTTTATGGATGTAAGTATGAATTGCTCACTGTGTTATTGTTGCTGACAGATTTTGTGTCATGAATTTTGTGACTTATTTTAAATATTAAATGGGAATTACTCACTGTGTTATTGTTGCTGGCAGATTTTGTGTCATGAATTTTGTGACTTATTTTAAATATTAAATGGAATTTTTATGGCCAACAAAAAATCATGGTATTATGTTATATGTTAACTTTGTTCTTACCAAATTTGGTACCCAAATTATGTGTGTATGTTGAGTTATTAAGTTTTGAATTCATGAAGGTCAGGAAAATATTTGTGTTGTTAGCTTTGTTTTAATGTCTTAAGGTTAATGAAGCATGTTATAAATTTATGTTTCAAGAGATGAATGTATGTGTGAAGTTATATGGTAATGGATGTTATGATGTGGTGATTAATTCATTAAAAATATATGTTAATTGCCATTTTTAATGAGTGTATGACATGAACACAATATGAAGTGAGCACATTGAGACCGCGACGTCATCACCTACAAATTAAGGTTAAGTAAGCTTATTGAGGTAAGTACATTATCACCTACAATATGATGAGTTTATGAAAAGTTTGAAATCTATGTAAATGATGGTTTTATGATGATTTCTCATGATGATTGTACATGAAGTATTATTATGGAAGTTTTTAAGGTATGAAAGTTTATACATGTTTTGATGATAATGTTTTTCAAAGCATGAAAATATAAATATGTATATATGTATCACCTAAATAAGTGTTGC